>PVHY01011122.1:0-49149 GCA_004024945.1 Uropsilus gracilis | reverse complement strand
AAAAAAAAAAAAAAAAAAAAAAAAAAAAAAAAACCAACTTGGAGCTATTTGAAGATTTGCAAATTATTGCATTCGGCAATTATCTCCAGTTGACAAGCACTGTCCTTGCTTCCACATCAGGCTTGGCAAGGACTCAGGTTGAATCTACCTGGCTCCAGGACTGTTATCCTGGAGCTCAGAGATGTGCCTGGTAGAGTTACTCCAAAACACAGTGAGCAGGTCCAGACTTGGTGTGTGGCTGAGCCCTGGGGTGTCAGGCTGACTTCATCAACACATTAGTTCCAAACCTGAGCACCTGCTAGCTCGGGCACAAGATCCGCCAGAAGTGCTAACCAGTCGGATTCCCCAAAACCTGACAAACTGGAAAAGCAATCACAGATGAGCATGACCAGGTGTCCATATGCTGACCCTTTAACCTCACTTGATTTTCCTCATCTGGTGACCAGAATGGCAGGAATTTAGCCATGAAACTCACCTACCTCTGAGCTCTAATTAAAGTTTGCTAAGAGCGTTATGATCTGTCCAGACAACTACCCTGGGAACGTAAAAGCACCTAGTCAGAGTGTTGCTGTTATTGTTTTGTTGTTAGTGCTATTTCTGTTTCATATAATGATTCAGAGTATAATGAACTCTGCGGGTTCTATTTTTGTGTCTGTGCATTTTAGAGGCAGGGGCGTGGGACTCATTATTTTTAATGTGTCCCTTTGTCCTTTCTGACAATGGTGGAGACCCTGTGTACAGTGGGCATGATAGACACACACTAACACTTCCATCTCTTCTCCCACTTCCTCTAGTCAGAGAATTCCAGTGGGAGTAGAAGGTAGGAGATGCTGTCTCAGGGTCACCCCTTACTGTTCTCTGTGTACACATGAATTAATATGGGAATCAAACCCAAATTTTGATTCAAAAGACCTTTTAGCTCAGAGTCTATGATTTGAGTGCTGGAACAAAATAACTGATTAGGGGTTGAACTTAGAACTGAGCTTTCAGACTCTTTTAATTCAGAACCTAAAAGATACACAACCACACCTCTTCCAAAGCACTCAGATCCTAACATGACATCATTGTTTCCCTTTCAGGCAGTAGTTCATTATTCAGCTTCAGGTTGAAGGTTACAAAGAATCAAACATTGACCCATTTAATTCTCAATTGGAAGCCAAGTAAACATAAAATCTTAGCTTTTAGAGGAAGCTTAGCGTCTAATCAAGTCCCGGAGTCCTACAGAACATATGAACTCCTTTGATAACATGACCAATAAATCATCATGCAGCCTTTGAATCCTCAAACAGGCAATAGATTTATTTACCCCCAGTTGAAGGGTGTACCCACCTGGGCCTTTCACTTGAAAGGACCTTATTTTTCTGTCATCATTAGTATTGTGGTGTGTATGTGTGTGTGTTGTGTGTTTATAAAAGAACCCCCAGAATGTACAGTTCAGGCCCCGCAAAACCCACAAAATCACTGTTACCTCTCCCAAAGACAATGTAAACTACTTTCATTACAGTGAAATAAGGTTGTTTCTTATAAAGACATATCCCAAACATATTATTGGTAATATTGTGATTTTTCTGAGATTCAGTGCACTTGCTGAGTGGAGTATTGAAGGGAGTCATCAGGAAGGTCAACATTTAGAATTAAGACCAATAGCTCCTTTTTGCTCTATCTCTTCTAGGCTGTTCCCTCTTTCTGAAAGAATCTACTCATTCCCCTCTCATCTCTTCTTTTTTATTACTTTTTTTCTGTTTTCTGATCTCAACTCATTGCCTTCTCAAGAATGTCCTCCCCAACTTCCTTGACCAGGTTAGATCCTCCTTTACATGGTTCATAACACCTTGCTTCTACATGGCAGACAGACATTGTAATTTGACTCACATTTGCATGCTTCTTTATTTGATTGTTTGCTAACTCCATTCCCCCAACCCCCCTACTAAACAAAACATAGACATTACCTTCTTTCCTCACCTCTGTAACACCTAGCTAAGTGCAGAGCCTTAGCACAACACATACTTGTGGACTGAATCAGTAATACACCATGAGGGTTAAAAGCTGTTGGTAAAAAACCTTCTCTAAATTTAGGTTAGATTCAAATTAGTAAGAACCAAAAAGTCAGTGGACACAAAATGATATTTTAGAATGAAATGAAACAGGCTACTTAAAAAGCATAGTAACAATGAAACAGGCTATCTTAAAACGCATAGCATGTCTCTCAAAAAGTACATTTACTTCCAAGGATATTAAAGAGGGCAATTCTATCAAGGTTTAAAATTGTACTAAGACTGATTAGATCATTTAAGATTTGTCTCAACTAAAAATATGTTAAGTATATAGCTGTAATGGTATAAGAAATCTGGTGTAAGTCTATGACATACACCTTTTATTAATGGTCTTTATGATGATCTCCATGTATGGTTATGGTGTATTAGCAATGAAAACATTAAATAGAATAGTTTCTGTTAGAAATTTATGTACAATAGAAATAGAAACCAACACATAGGAGTAAGTTCATGTAGCAAACAAAAACGTGACTTCAAAAATGAATAGATTCTTTGCAAAATGGTGTGAAGGGGATTGAATTTATCTTCCTGCCTTTGAAACAACTACAAAAAAATTCAAAATATATGAGACAATGGTTTTTAAAAAATTAAAAACAAGCTCCATTGGACTGTTTATAAGGCCTCCTATGCTTCATCTTCATTGTAGTTGCTCTCATCAATCTCAAAGGTCTTGCTATTTTTGCCTATGGCACTGAAGGCTCACATTGCCCGGGGTACCACGGACTCAAGCAATCCCCAGCCTCAGCTTCCCAGGTAGCTGGGATTACAGGCACATGCCATCATGCCCAGCTATTTTTTTGGAGCTAGGTCTTGCTACGTTGCCCGGAGCAGGACTCGAACCGCGATCCCTGTTCCCCACTGCAGCTTCCTAGGCTGCCACTTAACAGGCATGCATCACCATGTCCAGCCAAATTATGGAGATTCTGAAAAATAAAACTTTATTTGTAGGTCATTCTACTTTAAGTAAAAGCACAGTAGCATAAAGTCACCTTAGTGTTAAGAAGGGGTATAGAGATTCCAAGAAATCAGAGTTCAGCAAAACAAGCAGGAAATCATAACCACAAATGAGAAACAAGGTCGAGGCGACAGAAGGTGAGGCTGAGGTGATGGATATTTTTAATGGCTGATAGGCCAGCAAAATTTGACACTGGGGATGTCTAGGAAGTAGGAAGAAGGCACTGGAAGCTATTATCCATGCCATGAGCATGTGAGGCTGAGGCTGTGTCTTGTTCACCACTGATAACTGGGGCCTAGCACCATCCTGAGCAAGTGAGTGAGGAAGCTAATGTGTAGTGTTTGTCTCTTAATGGAAAAAACTAGTTCATAATGGCAGAACATGCCAAATGTACCAATGACTTTAAAGTATTATTTGAGGATGGACTCCAGAATGTAAACTTTTATGTTGCAAGACTGGTTTATCTCGTCTCTTCCTAAATTCTAACAGCTTGTGATAAGAAAAAAAAAAGATGTGGAAAGGAATTTGGTGCAAGAAATAAAATAGGTGAATTTCAGGTTTTTCCTGGCATTCAAGATTTCCATGATTTGCTTTCTACTTAATTTTCTAGATTTTTCTATCAGCTCTAACTTCTGGAAATCTGCCAATCTGACATTCCAATCAAATTAACCAAACAATATAGTTCCTTGTTTTAATTTGTACATATCTCCCACTTTCTAAAGCTGAAATTAAGACCTATTTTACAATTAATAGTTAGAAATTATGGATTTTCTTTAAACTTGTCCTAAACATTCTTTTTCAGAGATCTGGTTAAAGGTATTTATTTTCCTCCTTTAAATCATTTAAAATCCCCCCAGTCTTTCTAGATTCAATTTAAATCTGAAATCTCCTAAAGAAAACTTTCCTGATCTGTTCTTCTGAAAGTTAATTTACTTGATCTATGGTAGTTCTAAAAATCTAAGTTTACATATTTTGTGCTACTTAATAGTACTGTTATATGTGTCCCTGCCTTATTTCTCCTTCTAGATTATAATAAGAATTCAGAGGAGGGAAACTATCTCTTACAATCTTGCAATTACCATGATTATCTGTACATATTTTCCACCTTTTAATGAACAATAAATATTACTTGGGTGAATGAAGGAATAAATTAATAACTATACACAATTATACTTAAAGAAGCCAACTTAACCAAGAAACAATATGTAACAATATGGGAAGATATCCATGATATATTCTTAAAGAGGTAAAAATAAATAAGCTATATAATAGTACTTATAGAATGATCTTAGTTTTGCTAAATCAACAACAAAAAAACTCTCCATAATATATAGGATATGAATACTAATAGATACAGATATACGTATTTATATACATATACATATATACCTACATATATGTATATGTATGAACTTGTTTTGAAACAGGATATTAGACTTTCTGACTTTAACTGGATCGCCAACTGAAAGTGTGTGACCATGAAGGGCTTTTTACCTTCACTTTAACACATACAGGCCTGCTTCTCTCTCCAAAGCAGGCTACAAGCAGTTCATTTGCAATCACCTTTAACCTTAACTGAATACACCTATCTGCCTGCTTCTCTCTACAAAGCAGGCTACACACTCTTCATTAGCATTTTCACTGATCACCTTTACCACTGATGTGCAAACATCAGCTACCAGCTTCTCTCTGCTTTCTTTCCCTTTTTCAGACCTAAAAAGAAAAACTTTAAAACACTTTAAACTTTCCACTCGTGGGTTCTTACCACCATCCCCAGCCTTCTCAACCAAAATACCAAACCAATCCAAGACTATCAGTGCAGACTAATTTATTTCTAACAAAGTGACTTTCAAATTACTACAAAAGAAAACATGTAAGACTCAGATTACTTTAACATTGTCCAAAACCTTTCTCAGCATTGTCCAAAGACCTTTCCCAGTTTGCCCCAAAATCCTCAGTCTCTCAGTCCTGATCATCTCACTAATGTCCAGTCAGAGTCCATCTCCAGACGCTTGAAGGCATGTTCCTTTGGCTGCTCCCTTGGCTTGCTCCTCCTTGTCTTCCACGCTGTCTTCTCCTTGTCTCCTTCAGGTAGCAGGAACGTCATCGTACTGGACCCAGCCAAGTTCACTTTCTTTTCAGGCCTGTCTTTTGCACGGCCTCTCACAGACACAAGTTAAACTCAGCAAAACAAACGGAGTTCTAATCTGCAAACTCCTTAACTGCATTCAGCACACATGCTGCCAGCCTGGGCCAGCCAAGGGTTGCAGGCCGTCAGTGGCCACATGGCCAAGCTCACATGGCTCACATCTTTACAAGATGGTCGATTCCCATCTCTTCTCCACTGAACCTCTCTCTCTATCTGACCTCCATATTTGAATCCAAATCCCTCTCTTTGTTTGCACACCCTTTATATACCCTGATTTCCCACCTTCCAGGAAACCTGTTTCACCTTGACCATTTCACTTCTTTCTCCCCCTGCATCTCCCTGAGGGAAATTCCAGCTAAGGTCATTCTTCCAGGGGCCGGGCACGGTGGCTCGTGCCTGTAAGCTTCAGCCTATGAAGCGGCCGGGGCTAGGGCTAGGGATCGCGGTTCGAGTACCACCTGGGGCCCGTAGCGAGACCCAGTTCCAAAAAAAAAATAGCTGAGCGTGGTGGCACGCGCCTGTAATCCCGGCTATCTGAGGCTGGGGATTGCTTGAGTCTGTGGTACCCCGGGCAACGAGAACCTGCAGTTCCACAGGCAAAAATAGCGAGACCTAGTCTCAAAAAAAAAAAAAAAAAAAGTCATTCTTCCATACCTGTCCTTGAAATCTGCAATCTTAAACAGGAGACAATGGGGGGTGTGTGGCCTAATGGTAAACATCAATTAACTCTGAAAAGCGGGATTGAGATGAAATTATGAACATTCACAGCAGATTTCCCCTTTTTAGTTGTTTGCTTCATACATACACATATCCCTATATTTTGGATTTAAAAAATTCAATGTTATTTTTGTTGAGTGTCACAGTGAAAATTCAGAGAAGAAAAAGTAAAGGACTAGCTATCTTTCAGATATGGGTAAGAGGAAAAAGAAAGGCTGAATTCAGTACATTGAAGATTGTGAGTTATGAGATATGACAGCCAAGAAATAAGATTAATTCTGAAAACTATAGAAGAAAATAGTTTCTGAACCCAGATGTAACAGAATTTGGAGGTCTTGTACCTTGATTAATTTAAAACCTAGCATCACAGAAATCAAAGTGGAAGGTCAAGATGGTGAACCAGAGTGAAGAAGATAGTCTTTTTTATAAAGGAGGCTCTTGTAAAGGTACACTTGAAGCAAGATTTTTTTTTTTTTTTTGACACTAGGTCTTGCTATTTTTGCCCATGGAACCGCAGGTTCACATTGCCCGGGGTACCACGGACTCAAGCAGTCTCCAGTTCAGCTTCCCAGGTAGCTGGGATTACAGGCGTGCACCACCACGCCCAGCTATATTTTTTTGGAACTAGATCTCGCTATGTGCCCCCAGCTGGACTCGAACCATGATCCCTGGCCCCGGCCGCAGCTTCCTAGGCTGCCACTTACAGGCATGCACCACCATGCCCGGCCTGAAGCAAGATTTCTATTCACAAGACATGTTTTCTCTTACAAGTGGCCCCATCAAGGTATATTGCAAATAGAGAAAACAGTGTAGTTACATGCTATTATAACCACTATTAATAATAAAATGTACCGGTTGAATGAGATATTTGCATGTTTACCTTTAGTAAAATATTCAGTTAAAATATTCATTTTTACTGATAATCATGTACCAGGCATTGTGCTAAGTGTTTTAGAAATTTTGTTTCATTTGGTGCTTCCAAACAACCCTAAAATAGTGATCTTTCCCATTTTACAGATGGGTTACTAAAGCTTAGGTTAAGTAAATTGAACAAGTAGTAAACTCTGGATTTGAACTCTATTAATTGATGTTCACCCTCTTTGCCTCTGCACAACTACACCCATCACATAATCATACGTATTATTGTCAGACAGCCCCTCATTCTTGATTCCACACTCTTGTCCTACTGTCATATGAAGGTATATCCTAACTGACCAGGCCTGGGCCAACATAACAAGCATCACACTGCTTGTCACATCAGTTCTTCCTCAGCTCCCTGCTTTTATTAGAAACATAAAGTATATTCTGCTGGAAGGCAGATATCCCCCAGTAGTACTATTTTCCTTTACTGGTGTGTAGTTCTATCACTCCTTAATTCGCCTGTTTTCTTTTTGAACAGACGTACGTATAGCTTGGGGTGTGTGTCAGAGATGGGGTGGGAAGGGGCGAGTTTGTCACTGCATAAAGCAGTGCAGGTTCACCACCCCTTCTCCACCAATTTTGAAGTCCAAAGAGGTTTGATAAATGAATGCCTTTTCATAAGTCATTTGGCATCACTGCCTGACCAGACCTGAGCTCATTTGGCAACAAAACTTGCCCTGACCTGACTTGAGGCAGTTTTTAATCTCCATTGATCACAACCAGTGTGAATGCTCATACATTTCACCAAAGAAATACCAATTTGTTTCTTTCTCTTTAAAAAAAAATGACTTTATTTCATTTTTATATGACCTACTTTTTAAAATAAAAGGTCATCATGAAACAAACACAATTTGTTTCTTCACAGGGCATTGTCCAGACCTCACTGGGGGTTTTATGTGTGGTATGATGTATTTTTTCTTTTTACCTGTCCAAGATCAGAAAAGTTCTAAACTACAAAACACTCCTTGACCCTGGGGTTTCAGGTGATTTCTGGCATGTATTTCCTTTCTTTCATGAACTCCCTCACATTCCTTTTTTTTTTTTTTTTTTAAGAATTAGTGTTTTCCAAGCCTGATTCTCTGATTTAGTGACCCTCCATGACAGCATTATATAAACACTTGGTGATTTGAGCAAATCCAAATGTTAGTGAGATCTTTTAAAAAGCAGGTTTTTACAGAGAATCATTACATAGTTTCTCCACCCCCAGCAGCCTGCTTGATTGTTCATTGACTATGAGCCACTAAAACATTTTCCCTCAAAGGATTCACTTTCTTTCCCACTTCACGAGTGTCTAAATATGGGAGACTGTCATTTATCAGGCCATTGGCCAGGTATTTGGTTGACTTTTTGGAGTGGGTAAAATAATTTATAATTCCATGTGAGGTCATGTTGACTATAATGTGGTTAAAATTAAGTTAATTCAGACAAAACTTAAATCTCTGATGGGTCTGATTATTTTTTTCAATTTGAATTTTCTGGGGATTTTACACAAATTCATGGAGTTCATTTTCCCTTTCATCTGTCACATAATTATCTGGGCTTCTAGCATGCTCTCCAAACTTAGGTGCTAAACCACAGCATCTGAAGATCCATTTTAAACTGGCACCTCAGAAAATTTATGACAGCCACAGATTTATCATTTATTAAGAGAAAATTTCCATGATAGTGTCTGAATCATGAAAATTCTAACAGTCAAGGAAAGAGCCGCAAATGAAGGGGGAAAGTACTCCTGATTTAGGGTACTTCCTTGCTTTTCTGTGGTAAATCAGTTGCTATGACAGTAGACTGGCTCGGAGAATATGTACCTAGGTGCTTAAAATAGATAAAGAGAACTGTTCCCTAATGAATCAGATTCTGTGTGCAATTACTAGTCGTGCAGTATTTTATACTAGTATTGTTTAAACAACCAGTAACAAGAGTTACCTATCAGGGTTGAAAACATTCTTCTGCTTAGGGTTTTTAAAGTTTAGCAGCGACTTAAATAAAGGAAATCTCTTAGTGTTTTACATGTACAAATATATGTGCCTATTATTTTTAAAATTTCTCATCTAGTTTATGTTGAAATCATTTCATTATGAAGTCCATACTTTTAAAGTATTAATTAACCCTGAATACCATTTGTCTGGCATAAATGAATGTAATTATGCCAGACAAATTTTATAGGGAATTGATTGAAGTGAAAGTGTCAAGTACATTTCCACCTGGAAGTATTTTTTCTTTCAATAAATAAAACTAAAGATTTCACTCTGCTCCCTGAATAACTGTTCTATAATATGACTACTTACTTTTTACAGGATGTTTGTTGGACAAGCAATAGGGTGGAGGACCTAAAGTATTTGCAGAGAAGACAATGGTTTCCTCAGAAAGTGGGGGAGGGAGACATGCCAGTGGATGCCTCCTGACTTAACAATAGCTCTCTCCTTAACCACCCTCCTTAGCAAGCATCCTGGGCACCAGCTCCCGGAGCTGCTCCTTCCCCACCAGGCCAGTCTGCTCTCATTCCTGACTCCACTGTGGAATTTTCCTCATCAGTCATTCTTGTGCACAGACCTCACTCTGCTGCCAAAAGCAATAAATGGCCTGTCAGACTTGATGTGCATGGGGTTATTACCAAATGGGAACTGAAAGCTAGAGAATTGCATCTCCATGAGGTACCAAGGATATTTCAGAAAGCAGAGGTGTCAGATCCATCCTTTAGTGATGGTCCTCAAAGGGTAATTGGAAAGAGCAGAGAAAACCCTTAAGAAAATCTGAAATAATATACTGTATTTAGGGAATTTTGAGGACAGAAGCATTTTACAGATTTTTCTACTTCTCTCTTTTTTTTAATAGATACATACCTCATTTATGTACTAAGCACATATCCACTATGCAGGAACTTTGTTCAAGTTCAACTTCTCTCACCCTGTAACATTTGTTGTTCTATTTCTACTTAACCTTTCTCAGTCTCTCAGTATATCTCTCTTTTTTCCATTACATATAGCGATATGGATACAGATAAACCCATTATCATTTATTATTCATTGGGCCAGCACAATGCTTACTAAGCATAAGGTGAAACCCAGGACAGTACAAGTAGAACCTGCCCTCAGGGAGTTTACATTTCAGACCTGAGTATGTCTGAAGACCAAAGCCTTTATCAAGTCACTTGGGTCATGTTGGCACGTTGAAGGTTAGTATATGTCAGAAAGGAATAGGATTTATTGGAGGTTAATCCACTATTGGATAATATTCATTATCCAGTAATGTGGAAACTGTCCACATTAGAGATTCAAGATCAAGTATCACAATGGAATCTTACAAGAGACTTTGGCATAATGCCACATTTGAATTATGGGTTATAAACAATCTTGGCATTACACTGGAGTTTGGGCAAAGAAAAGTATTATAAGGAAAGCTACGGCATTGTTTGAAATAATACTAAAACAGTCAGTTGAAAAAATTAAGACATTAGTAAATTCATAGTGAAAAGAGAAGTAGGCCTTTCTCTATATTCTTTGAATGGAATTTAGCCAAAAATATATGCTAAGCAATTAGTCATCTCAGTCAAAGTGTATCTATGCAGTGATTATGTAAGGGTTGCAAGTGGGCTGCACTTTGACTACCTCACATGGCTTAATTTTTATTGGCTATACTGAATTCATTCCCTCACTTTGAAGAACTCAAGAAGCTGACTTCTAGATCCACCTAAATTCACATCATCTCTGAGACAGTACCATCACTACTTTCAATGAGATTTGATCAACTTCACTTGTAGAAGATGGTGACCTACTAGATTTACTTTGCAATGTAGGCCCATTCCATTTTTCTGTTCTTTGCTCAGAAGTTACCAATATGTGTCCCGTGACTCCACTACAGATTGCCTTGAGCCAGCCTACACCACACCAAGGAGGATTCCCTTAATAAGGCAATCAGACACACTAAACAATCTGGACTTGCATTTATTGCTCCTGTGAACACGGCTTAAATGCTTTTGCTAATACAGTTGTCAAGAAATTGTGTTTGGAACTAGAACTGAAAACCAGGTGTCAAGATCTAGAGCTGTAGCCTTATACCTCCAGACCAAGATAAGCATGATCACAAAGTTTCACATCCAATCAAGGGTCCACCCATCGTACAGTCCTTAAATGAGATTAGGAAATTTAAATAGATTTGGAGAGCTGCCTGGACACTACTCTTGAATAACCACATCAACCTCCTTTCATTATTTATAACAGACATGCAAGGCCAAATGAAGCTTAAGCTAGCAAGGGAAATATGATCTCAAGTTTGCTAGCCAGTGCTCAAGCTGTGCAGTTACTGGAGGATGCTGGGCCAGAAACTGAAACCTATCACAGTCCAATGTGTAGGCCAGGCCAGCTGAGCCATCTGAGCCATGCTGGGCACTAAACAGACTCAAAGGGACAGTCCAGAGCTGCCTCCTTTCAGCCCAATTGCCACAGGGGGCAGTGCCAAGCAGATTTGCAAAAGCAGCGGAGGACCCCACCAGAAAAAGATTATTTGGTAATCAGTAAGATTAAAATTCTTACTGATATTTCAATAGCATTTTTCTTGACATATTACAATGTTTTGTAGATTTTCTATCTTACCGGCTTCTACAATGAAGCTATTGTCTTCAGAATTTTAGTCAATTATTCCAAATATTACTCCAAATCTCAATTCCTATTCTAACCAAAATTTTAAGATGTTTATGCCATGTTTTTAACTTAGAACAATAAATAATGCCAGATTTATACTCAGGGATACCTAGAACAGTGGCCCACAGTAGGCAGACTCCAAACCCTAATTCTATAAGTTTTATCACCTTTTGGTGGAAAGGGGCATATAGACCTAAACAAAAACTCCCATTAGTATCATATTTTGTGCATGCCTTCTCCATTTTTCCACACACATATATTTATGCATGCATGACACTTAATTTTAAAGTAAAAAAATTGGGAGTAACCAAAATGTCCAAAATTAAGGAAATGTTTACCTACACTGTGTTATAGTCAATTACTGGAATATTCTGTAGCTATTCCAATAATTCTTATAAATTGTACATACAGCAATGTACAGAAAGACTTGAATATACACTTAAGTGAAAATTCAGGATGGAAAATTATGTATATACTCTGATATAACCTATAAAAAAATAAATGCTCATAAAGGGGTAGCAGAAAGATACATGCAATCCTGATTAATAGTTGGTATCTTAGGGTATGATTATAGGCCATTTCCCCCTTTATTTTTCAATTTAATATTATCAATTAGAAAATAAATGAGATCTTATTCAACTGGTTTAAACTGGGGACATTTATTGGAGTATTTCATTGGAAAGTTCAAGAAGTTGTATCAGCCTCAGTGTAAACTGCTACAGAGATTCATAGGATCCCAAGTATCAGGATTCTCTTGACTCTGCCTTCCTGTATGAATGAACCTTTCTGTCACTTGTCTCCCTTGTAATAGAAATATAGCTGCAACGGCCCCATAATTGAGAAAGAACAAAGATCTATTTTCTCCCTAATCACTGAAGACAGACTTTTCTTCACTCTGATTGAACCAGTGTGGACCCATCACTAAAAGCAGGGGAATAATACACTCACCTCAGGTTAAATTATGCCATCTGCATGCCAGTCTGTGGCAGGTTGGTTATTGTTCAAAGATATTTGTTGCCCCTCCCTGTGAGTGCATTATGTTTCTCTACCTCACTGATAACATGCTTTTCCATATATTGTCCTCACTATTGAAATGTAAAAAACTAACATCCAATAACAAAATGTGGTACAGTTGCTCTACAGAATGTTGACTGCCCTGCAGCCATTTTCCCCCTTCTCTTGGGTAGAAGTGTTTAGAATCAGTGTGTGGTTCACCATACTCTGCCCTCCACTACAAGTACTGGCAGTATCACCAAAAGACTATCACCAAAAGACCAAAAGTTCAAGAATGAAGAGGAAATTGAGTAGAGTCACAGTCAGCCCACAGTGCATTTACAGTATGGGCCACATAAGCTATTGAGATCTGTAGGTGGTTTGTTGCTAAATATAGACTAGCCTTTGCTAATTGGAACTGAATCCCCACTTAGTCACTTCCTAATTATTTGCCCTTGCACAAATTATCTTATTTCTGTGAATTTACTTGTTTTCTTTATAAAAGAGATGATGTGCAAAATTTCTAGCACATACTTGAAATGACAATTATTATTTGTTAGAAACAAGAATGATAGTTCTTACTATCATGGAGATTTTCTTCTAATTTATCATAATAATTTTTGGGGAAACTGAAAGTGCTACCATATGAGAGGAGCTATATTGTATTTCTTTTTACTAAGGTAAAATTATAGACCCAAAGTTCCAGTATATATAAATATCTGTAGTGAGAACAAGAAAATTTTCTGCAAGATATAAAAGTTAGTTCCCAAGAATACTCTTATTTTTTTAAGAAATAAAAAAAGATTAACCCAAAATTTCATATGAGAAAAATGCTTTTTCACATTCAATGCCAAAATGTGATATAGTTATCCAGTAGTACAATTGGCTTCACTGAAGTAATTTTGTTCCTTCTCCAAGTTATCTATTATTGAAAATAGTCAAGCAGGATATTGAAATAGATTTTTTTTATTCCATTGTGAAAACTTCTGTGTTCCCTGCACCCCTTCTCATAAAATGATGTATTCTTTTGTGTGTCTGTGTATATGACATACAGAGAGTGTGTTTATATTCAGAGGAATGCAATTTAAAAGTGAAAATTCCAATTTCTTTTTAAATTGAGATTGTAATTATATCTAGATTTGAATCTAAGTTGACTTGGTCTTGTAATCAATAATTATTTTATGTTATGGAACACATTTTTTTATCTTAGACATTTATCACTGATGTCTGAAAATCTAGTGCATTATTTTAGATGTAGGTTTTATCTTGCTTAGTTTCCTAGTATCCAGTAGTTAAGATATGAAGCAATTGTTTGTCTCTTTCGATAAAATATGTGCTCTGAAAAATGTAGTGTAAACTAAATCATGGTTTAAATGCAGTAGCCATTCCCACATGTCTATACGTAATAGAATTACCTAAAATTTTATACACACACACACACACACACACACAAACACACATCTATACATTTCTGGGATCTACCCCAGGATTTTTAAATTACATTATCTGAAAATGCTGCTCAAATTTTTTAATTTAAAAAGTTTTTTCGAAGTTTTCTCTTAAATTGAGGCCCCAAATTTTTTCACTTAAAAAGTTTCCAAAGCCTAGATATTGCTTTCTAAATATAATGTCCTGCTTAAAAAAAAAAAAAAAACCAAAGATCCTTGGTAAAGCATCCCTACTAGTGTGATCTAAGAACTGGAGTGAGGAAAATATAAGAATGAGATTAGAATACTTTATTGTCACAGAAAGTAGAAAAATTTTTTCACAATGATGGGGACTAAGCAAAGAGCACAAAGGTCTTTTGCAGGCCACATCTGAGAAAACCTGAATATGAAAGTAAAATAATTAACATAAGAGATTATAACCCATTGAATAAAACAAGTCTATATTGGTTAGGAAGAAGGGAGGAAACGAGGAAGGTAGGCAGGAAAAGTTCTCACGATAGAATACCAAATAATAAATACAGACCAAATGATGAATTAGACCATCACTAGTTGGGTAAGAATTATCAATATATGCTCAGACCCATGGGTGCAATTCTGACAACAAATCATATAGTTATATAATCTCAATATTTCTCACCATAGATTATTTTTAAACACAAAGGGAAATAGTAATTTTACAGTACAAAAGTCTGGCAGGTATCACCTTTCTGGTTTGGGTGGTGGGTCCTAAAGGATACACCCAGATCTACAACCCTTGGTGTCTGTGAATGTGACCTTATTTGCAAAGGGGGTCTTTACAAATAATTAAGGACCTCAAGATTAAACCATCCTGGATTACTCCAGCTCTAATTCCAATGACAAGTGTCCAAAAGAGACTGAAGATATACAGAGAGAAAGGAAAAGGGCATGTAAGGGACAGATAAGGGAGCACAGATTTGGGGTGAGACACAAAGAACACCAACAGTCACCAGAATCCACAGGATGCAAGAAAGAATTTCCCCTAGATCGACCAGAAGAATGACACAGATGGCTCCTTGATTTCAGAACCCTGGCTTCCAAATCATGAGGGAAATTTTCCTTTGTTTTAAGCCACCCAATGTGTAGTAATTTGTCTTATGTAGTAATTTGTAGTAATGGTAGCCTTCGAAAACTCACACATGATCTTAACCAAATGTTCAATGTTAACATTATCAATAAAGTGGTTAACCTAAATGACGCAGTTCCTGATGGGAAGCGCTGGGAAGCTCACAGTGTTGCTTGTGCAATATTCCTGCTCAAATTGCATAACCTGATGTCATCATTAGCAAATACTGGACATATCCAAACTGAGAAGGCTGAGTACTCTAGATTAAAGGAAACCAAAGAAATATGGTAACAAAATGTGTGTCCTTCATGAGATTGGACTATGGAAAAAACAATCATTTCACAGGGATAACTGGTGAAACTGGATTGAACAATAATACTGCATTAATCTTAAATTTTCTAATTTTATTATTATATAGAAGAAGGATGATCTTATTTCTAGAAAGCACACAGTGAGTACTAAGGGGTGAGAAGTATACCTCTTTGCAAACTATTCCCACATGGTTGGGGGGGTATCTATGCAAATATGGGGTGGAGGGAAAGAAAAAGTACGTTTGGTAAATATTAACAAATAGCACCTGAGAGTTCTCTGTACTATTAACTTTTCAATATTCTTGAAACTACTTCAAAATAAGAGGTTAAAGATGCTTCCACTATCATAATATGTAATCAAGTATGAAAAAACACTGCACTAGAATTCATGCATTAAGGCAATGATTCTCTGCTGGCTGATTTTGCCTCCCAGAAGACATTCCCACGATGTGTGAAAACATGTTTGTCAATAACTGCAGAGTGGGAGGATAGGATCTGGAGATATCCCACTGGCACCTAGTATGTAGAGCGATCAGGGATATAGATGAAAATGCACAGGACAATTGTCTATAACAAGCAATTACCTAATTTAAAATGTCAATAGAGGCACTGTTAAGAAAACGTGCTTTAAGAACATTATATACCTTTATGAATGCAATCAGTTTCTAAATATTTAGGGTAAACAGCACCAAATTTGTTTAAGTTTAGAATACTCAGTACAGCAAATGTTTATGTGACTCTTACATAACAAACACATTTTCATTTCAAAACTTGGAAATCACCTACAGAAATACATATAAACCATCATCAATCACATTACACCACATGTCAGACAAGAGCAGTGGAGGAGTTACAGAAGTTCTCTTTGTTCTTTTTAGCAGCAACCAAAAGGCATTCATGATATTGGGCAATACATCCACTGAAAAGGTGATCTCAAGACATTAGAATAGTTCTGTGAAAAAAAGGATAAATTTTCTTAAACATATGACTGTACTCATAAAGTAATATAATGTATTACATTTACTGGGAACTTGGGGTAATACTTCTCTGTTCTTCCTAAATCAAATGACTTTCTCAGTTTCTATATATTAACATAGGAGCCTATATAAACATCACCATAACTAAAGAATGATGGATCTTACAGTATTAGCCATATTTTTGCACAACAAACAACCCATAAACCTCAGCGATTCTCAACAGGAAACATTCATTTCTCACTCACGATCTGTGTGCTGGCTGCACTGACTCTGCTTCAAATTCAGGTCTGTGCTGCCATGTCTCACTCCAGGACCCTTGGTTGCCATGTCTCTGTCCAGGACCTAGACAGAGGGCTGCTACCTAATCACAGGTTATAGACACTCAGTAACTCTGCAAGTGCAGTAAAAGCTCATTCATATCCCTTCTGCTGAGAGCCCTTTGACCAAGCATACAGCAACCACGTCTAAGGACAAAAGGGCAGCAATAAATATACTGCATCTACTTTATTCAGAGATACTGCAATTTCACACCCAGGAGATGGATGTATCGTCACACCAGCAGCAGAGAGCTGAGGACAACAATGCAGTCTGGCACTCTAATAAAGGCATTTGACAATAGCAAATGTCTTTTAAAGAAACTTCCTTTCATTTTTTTAAAGACTAGGTCTCGCTATGTTGCCCGGGGTAGTCCCGAACCTGCAGATTCAAGTGATCCCCAGCCTCAGCTTCCCAATTAGTTTGGATTACTGTTGTGCACCACCACGCCCAGCTAAAGAAACTTTCTGATGACCTGAGATACATTATGCCAACTCAGGGACTCGCAAATTTTTTCAATAAAGAACTTGTTAATAATTATTTTGGGTTTTGTGTGCCATAGAGTGTCAGGACTCTGCTGTTGTGGCTTACTGGCTATATAGAGTGCATGTAAACAAATGAGTGTGTCCTGTTCTCATGAAATTTTGTTTGTGGGTATTTGAATTTCACATAGTTCTGATTTTGTAGACCACAAAATGTTATTTTTCTGAGTTAATGGCATAATAGGTAATGCTACAGTTTTTTGTAAAGTTACCGGTGTTTTGTACTTATTATTTCAGTCTACCTAGTATTTACCAATTTATTTCTTTTCAGTTAACAGTATAAACTGAATGTCTTTCCATGTCAATATGAGCAGTTTTCTCCCACTTTCACTGTTGCACAGTTTATTCCGTAGCATGGGAAGACCATCATTTATGAAGTCCCCTATCAATGTACATCTTTAAAGAAAAATACCTAAAGGTGAAACTTCTGGCTCAAAGCATAGCAGCACTTGCTTTCAAAAGTTAGTTTTCCCCTCAATATTTTTTCTTCAGTACTCCTCTGTATTAAAATCAAGTCAATGAACTTGATTTAGTTAGTTGGAGATATTAGAACTTCAGATATCAATCACATATAACATGACAACTTAGTAGCATATGTGGTTTTTATATGTACGTGGACAGGATCAGGAAGGGAGAAGGAAAAAGGGGGAAAGAGCTATACTGTGGCATTCTGCCATATTTAATGTGAGAATCATTCAAATGCACTGCCGAATAACCAGTACTACACAAGAATTACTGATTGTACAAACAAAAGTGAAAACAGACTCTTACATTCTGAATGGTAGTCACCAGGTAGTTACCAGCAGATGGTAGTTACCAGCAGAATGGTAGTTACCAGCAGAAATGGTAGTTACCAGCAGAATGGTAGTTACTAGGGGAAAAAAAGGGGGTTGGCAAGGGGCTAAATGGGCTAAGGGGATCAATTATATGACAATGGATAAAGGCTAGAGATGTAGGGATGACCATAACGTAGTGAATACAGATGTAAAATTATAGGCTGAGCCCTGAAACTTAGGTTTTATAAACCAATGTGACCTCAATTTAATAAAAGTTTAAAACCTAGAGCATATATATATATATGCAAGTTATTATGGCATTAAAATCTTGTCTGATAATCTGTGGTATTCTTAGGGATTTGTAGATGAAATAAAAAACCAAAATACTCTAAAATATCTGATTTAAACATGTCTAGATGTTGAAAAATAAAAATCTTAGGAAAGAATATATAAAGAAAGCTAGTAAAGCGTTCAGCCTAAGAATTTTTAAATTCAATTTATTAGCTTAACTTCCTTTTCTTAGTGAGTGCTGTTAAGAGCAGTGTTTTCAGCAAAGATAAGTAGATGTTACAGTAATCTATTGCTGTGTATCAAACTGCCCCAAAACTTAGTGGTTTAAAACAACAATTTGTTGTTATCACCCTTGGATATGTGGGCTAACGGGACTCAGGTATGCAGTCTCACAGTCATTTGCAGTCAGATGTCAACTGGGGTTGCACATCTGGAATGCCACTGCATTGGGGGCCTCACCTGCACAGCTGGCAAGGGGTACTACCTGTTGATCATGCACTCAGCTGAAAGAGTCAATCTGAGCAGCCACATGTGGTCTCTCTTGCACTTTGTTATTCTCACAATGCGATGGTGCTCGCAAGGCTTGTGATCCAAGAGTGAGTCCCAGTTGGAAACAGCAAGATTTCTTATAATCTAACTTTAGAAGCCCAAAATATTTCTTCTACTTCATTTTTTGTTTTGTTAGTCACTCAAGCCTTCTCAGATGTAAGGGGAGAAGAATCATACTCCATGTCTCCATTGGAGAACATGTTATATTCCAGAAGACCATGCAGGATGGAAGCATATGGTGGTTTTTTTGTGTTGTTTTTTTTTTTTTTTTTTTTGAAAAGCATGATCTGCATTTTGTAGTGAGAGAATTGACAGGGCTCTCAGAAATTATGAACTAATTTTCCACAAGTTTACAACCTTCACTCAAAAAAATATCTAAGATTCTCAAAGGAATCTGTGAACAAAAAAATTAAGTACTGATCTAGGTAGTAGTAGATCAAAAAATAAAAAAAATAAAAAAATTTTAAAAAGTACTGATCTAGGTAGTAGAAGTCAGCACTGATCTAGGTAGATTATAGCCAATTATACACTTAAGTTATATTATACTCTAATATCCCTTCTAAAGATTTTAATTTCTGCCACTAACTGGAAATTTTTCAGTATCAAGCTATAATTCACTAAGAAACTCATCCAATTAAAATTTTTGAAAAGCCAGAATAATTTTGACAGTGTGATTCTAAGTTAAATAAAACTGGAATACACACACTCATGAACATGTATAGGAACATGTTCTGAATTTTAAACAGAGGGTTCTGATTAAATGGGGTTTGTATTTTGGGCCACTGTTCCCATTAGAGCTATCTAAATTTGATACTTAGGGAGAAAGGGCTCTAATCAACTATTAATATTCTACACACAGTTTGGGGAAAATTTCTTTTCAGTCCCCTGCAGCACAGCCCTGCACAATACAGCAATGATTTCCTTCATGGACAGAGCACAGGGTTTGTTTACTTTTATCTCAGCATATATAACTGTTATTATTGGTCACAAAATTATCTGATTTTTATTAAAGCATCCAACTCTCTGAGACTGCCGAGAACCCACGACTGCCTCAGACAATCTCCATTTGGAATAAGAACAATTTCTGTCTGTTTATGGCTCCCTATTTGCCTGTAGATTCATGAACTTGTCCCCTCTGGATTTCAGTGGAGGTGGGGAGGGGAGGGCAGAGAATTTGGAAAGCGCTGCAAGGATCACCAGACAGCTACATTCTTCACCAGATGTTAGCAGAAGCACTGCATCAGCCAACAAACCAACCAGGGTCCTTTGCTAAAATATATATGCAAATTCAAAATAAATATATGACTAACATAGGGGAACTTTGTTGCTGCTGTTGTTGAGCTTGATACACCTCTTAGGTCTCTGGCATATTCATCTCCCTTTTCTCAAGTAGTGACTTTTTGACATGTCTGGGTCAGCTGTTCCAATACATTCTGCATTTTGCTGATTTTTTCCTGTTACCCATTTCCTTTTAAACCATGAGTTATATGTAAAGCCTTGATTAGACTCAGGACTAACAGTCTAACATATATACTTGACAGGTGGTTCTGATATTTAATCAGAAGCCTCTGTTTAAAATCCATACATTAGGCCCACAAGCCCGGTTCAGCCATGCTGCTAGGCACTGATCTCCCAGCCATCCAGCCTGCCACGTTCCTTTCGGGGTTCAGGGAGTACAAGGTAGGGGGGGCCCAACCACCTGCCAGGGGAACGGGGAGCAGCCGGGGCGCCCCCCCCCCCCTCACCGTACCACGAGGAGGCTGGGGAAGGGGGCTAGCCCCGCCCACACGACCGGTTCAGCCACGCCACTGAACACTGAGCCCCCTCCCACCCTGCTGCCGGATGTGTGGTCTGGGGGGGAGGGGCTGGGCTGGTGGGGGATAGTGGGTGGTAGGAGTCATTCCCTCTGGTCTTCTCCAAATCCAGCCAACCCTCACCAGTAGCAGTGATTCAACGGCAGTTGCACATGAATGCAGAGGTGAAAAACAAAGAAGTATTCCGGAACAACGAACATGTCAGATCCGTGGGACACAGGACTATACGACTGATTATAGAGACAAACTGCCTCAGAAATACAACCACTGAGATCTACAACATGGGAAAAGAATTTCCATTCAGAGATGCCTTCAGCATGATCAAAGGACCCTCCCATTTTAGGGGGTGAGGAAAGCCACAGAGAATGGCAGTGGCCCCACATCGAACCAGACCAACCATCTGCCAGAGCCTATCTCCATCAAAAAAATTGGTGGACAAACTTTGGTTGGGAAAAACGCTCCTAACACCAGCAACCAGAACTACAAAACGAAGAAGAGTAAAATATGACAGAAGATGGGCTGGAGCAGCCGACCAGAAAGAAGGAGGAAGCACTGAAAGAACACAATCATGTGTGAACTGGTGACCAGCAGCAAATAGACATTTGGAAAACTAAGCACAGGTCACCGTGTCCCAGGAAACCACGTCCACACCGGACAAAAGGACATTGCTACAGGAAAGAAGAGGAAGAACCCAAGGGACTAAAAATTAAACAATAAATGGAAGTGAAAGAAGAGATGGAGAGACCAGGAGGCTGGGGGAGGGGGGAGGACAGCCAAAAGGCAAATGTAAACAAAATTTATTCAATAAAAACATATATTATTTAAATAAATAAAATAAATAAAAAATAAAATCCATACATTACACCAGGAAGTACATGGTATCTATTTGCCCTGATTTTAACAATGTGATTAGTAGATGCCTGATTCCTCTTGTGAAGTTGTAAGAGAGTTTTTGGATCCCTTAATAGTTTCTCAGTTTTTGCATTTTTGGTATTTATTACCTGAACATTTTATTTCCTTAAATGTTTTAAAAGGATATTTTCTCTAATTCTATCATTCTTGCTATGTTTATATTTGGCAAGAATATTGTCAGAAAAGCTTTCCTTCATCAATTAGGACTGTTCTGTAACTTGCAAATAAAGCTTTCATAGGAAAGGTAGATCAAAACGTCCTTCTTTCATTCCAGTTACTAATGATCAGAATATGGAGTTGATAGAAAACCTCTAATAGTGACAAATGATCTTGTTGCTTTAGCTTATTCTTTTGAGTATCACTAGAAATTCAAGGATATTTATTTAAGTCATATTTTTCATCCAGTTGACATCATTTTTCTTTTTCAAGGTCAGTTTGTCCACTTTTGGCCAGTGGACAGCTTCCTTTCTTTCCAACGGTAAGATGATATAACCTCGGTTTTTAATTGCCACATCATAACTGGAAGCAGTGACCTCGTCAGATAAAACACCATTCAGAGATCATAGTTTGGGTGCTAATATTCTCGGTATTACTGGTTCATCACCAGTTATAACTGGGGTGTTTTAACATTTTCAATTTTAAAGCAGTTTAAATTATTAAATATTTTAAAACATGAATTCATATTTCTATCTCATATATTTTAATATTTGACACATCAAATTCCAAGAGTTCAAATTCAATTTGAATTAGAACTAGCCTACTAACTTTTAAACAATTTTAGATTTTTGTCTCCTTTCTCTTGCAGGGAAAACTACGGCTTTAACATTATCCTTAGTATAACTACTTATCTATAAGTATAACATGGAAAATGTTCAAAATAATTTCCATATAATATGGTATCATCAAACATCACTATTACTATTGTCAGCAGGACCACTGCATGAAGGTGACCATTTTTCATATTTTTGTCAGGACTACAGTATTTCAGTAACAACACTCAATAGTCTAAGTAAAAGCTTTTTTCCTTCAGAAAGAAAGGGCTGGCTACAAAAATGTTCCAAATGGCTTCAGTTACCTGTCTCCCCTAGCCCTGCAAAGAGAGGAGGGCAAAGTCCAAGGTGAAGAGTGGATTGGGGACACCTCAGCCAGTAGATACAAATAAGCCGGAGCAGCCTGGGCCCCCCGCCCTTTGGCTGTCGTGATGGTGGCAGGGGAGGAGATATGCCCCTAGCAGCACTGAACAAAAGTAGATGAAATACGAGACGAGTGTTTATCTGTGCACAGTGTCTGTGCAGCGACTGCAAACTCGAGATAGCCAGACTCTTTTCTACAGCGGTAGAAATGTTTCATAGCCGACTGGCACTTTAAAAGAATCAATTGTATAATGAAAACTGTAAGCCCCTCCCAGCCTCTAGATCTTCAGAAATATTTCATGAGATAGCAGGTGGTGTCAGCCTGACATTTTTAGGTACAGCAGTCAGCTTGTTATTATTTATCTTGTTCTTATCGTGTTGACATTTAAGCACCTTATCGCCAAGAGGAAGAGAAAAGAGCTTTCTTTAGGTTGCATTTTTCAACCAGTGGTTGAGGAGCACTGATAGATGCCTCTTTTTATTTGGAGCTGTACTCACATTTATGCAGGGTGGCAACACGGAACAGAGAGTGAGGCTGACAGCCCTGGGGGAGGCAGAAGGTGGGAGGAGAGATATGGAAAAGCTTTGGTTTCTTTAGGTAAACTGAGATTTGTTTTCTTTCCTTTGGTAACTCAGTCTTACTTTCTTCCCATCTCCTGGCTTCCTCTTCCGTTTTGCCCCTCCCCCCTCGTCTTTTGAAGTCTAGAGGGGTGAAGTTACCTGCGTAAATCCAAAATCTCTGTGGAATTAAGTTGGTCCCAGCCCCCATCCTCTAACCTCAGTCAGTGCCAGTTGTCCTCTTGCAACCTGCTTCACTCCTCAACATGAATTACTGGGGACAATATGGCCACTTTGTCTCTTATTCTTTCAACCCATTCCCTAACACTATTTTATAAAATTTTTGTTTGGTGTGGGGGGAACTATTTTTTAGAATATAGTGTCAATAGTTAAAGCTCATAAGGATCAGATAGAAAGCTTACTAGGAACCAGATCCTCCACCCTGTATTTAAATTCTATTCTAAAAAGATTAGCTCACAGTGGGGCACTAGTGAGACTGGTAAGGGAACTTCAAGATTTGCTCTTCATGGGAAAATGACTTAAAAATATTAGGAAGGGTGAAAATAGCTAAAACATATCCACAGATCCTGTCTGAGCTCTACCTCTAGTCTCAGCAAGGGTCAGTCCAGTAGAATACTACCTACTCAGCAACAAAAAGGAGCTACAGATTCATACAATAGAGATGAATCACAACAGCACTATTATGAGTGAAAGAAACCTAACACAAAGAGTCCTTATGATAGAAACTGGATCAATGTGTATCAAAGTAGGAGGGAGAGAAATTGACTGCGAAGGGATTTAAGGAAGTTAGTGGTGAAGGGATTTAAGGAAGTTAGTGGTAATGAAACTGTGTCTTGGTTGACAAGAGTTTATCAAAATCTATCTAATTGCATGTTGATGACTTGTGCATTTTGTTGTTTGTAAATTGTATCTTCAGAAATTGGCTTAACTTGAAAATGCCTATTTTGCATAATGCTAGAATTTTGTTTACCAATTTATTATTTCTTTCATTATTATATATTTTTAAATATGCAAAAGATCAGAAAGGGGAAATAAATGATATAACAATGCTGGAGACACAGTGGGTACTTCATAAAAATGTCTTGAAAACTGATACCGATGCGAGAGTTCATCACAAGCATTTGTTTACAAGATGCCTCCTGTCAGCCCCGCCATATAGTCAAATTCAGCACTGTATACAAGATTAAAATTTCCCAACCCTATAAAAATATTTTTAGTAATCCTCCATCCCATCAATCCAGTTATACAGCCTTTTCATGGGAGTACAATAAATAAAATCAATACCTTTTATTACTTCACCACCAGAAACTGTTACTACACCCAAATTTAAAGGCATAAGACTGTTGGCAAAGCTGATCAACCTTCAGGGAGTAATTTGGAAGGAGAGCACACTGTTATAATTTTGTGTGAATAAGGAAAGGTATCCATAAATCCTAGGAAGGGTTTCTTAGGTTGAAAAAGTACATGTAAAGGCTATCAATTCCCAATGTGTAATCTGCAGCTCAATACAGAGGGGGAAAGTCAGCTATTTTTCCAGAGAAATAAAATTCCAGAAAATATATACTGGATGAATTTGATATTTATTTCTATAATAAAAAGTGTGTATTGCCAAGTCTCAGGCAAATTGGACAAATCGCTCAATAGTCCTCATCTTTTGTAATCATGCTGTGTTTCCGGTGGTGACTGGCCTCTCAACCTCTCCATGTATGTGACTGTCTTCCTTCACTCTACATGTCCATCCACTTTGAGGACACAAAAATTAAACCAACCAGTCAAAAATGCAAATCAAACTAAAGCTTTAAGTTAAAAGACAATTTCCTGTAAGCATCCACAAAGCTAAAGATACTGTTATGAAATATTCCTTATCTCAGAAAGTCCCCAAGTATTGTCAATTGTATTGTCTCTAGAGAATTCACATATAGAGAAGAAACAAACAATAGAGCATTATAGGACAGCTATTACTAGTGAAATATGATTTTCTTTTTCAATTTCTGGAGGATAATGTTTTTAAAGGGCAAAAAATAGAAATGATGAAAAAGGTAAAGATAATCCAAAAACTGGGAAAATTTCAAATCCCTCAACTACATATAAAAATTTTTGTTTTGTAGTAAATGAATTAGAGCTTTAACAATTCAAACTATATTTATTTGAGTGATCTCAGAGTGTAGTGTAGTGACCTGCAGCACCTGGGAGCTAGTTAGAATTGCTCATTCTTGGGCCTCACCCAGACTGACTGGACTAAGAAATTCTGGAGGTGGGGCCCAGGTATCCACATTTAATAAGCCCTCCAAGTGATTCTGACCGGTGAGTAGTCTGAGAACCACTAATTCATTCCAGAAACATTTATTGGGCATCCATTGTGTGCAGGGCTATAAGACAGGCATTGGGAATGAAAAAACAAACAAACAAAAACTAATATTACCCAGAGTTTAATCGGTTACAAAGAAAAAGAGCACTAGTTAGTAGAGTCATACTTTGAAGGAAAATGAGACACTGGTCACAGCAGGATCAGTTTGGACCTTCTGGTGCACTGAGGAATCCTACAGAGATTGCTAAATCAGAATCACCTGGGGATATTTTGAAAACAGTAAGACTTGACGGGTCCCAAACTGGAATCATAATTTCCTGGAGTGAGGCTCAGGAGAACTGTATTTTAAACAGATACTCAAGTAAATCTAAAATGAATATGAAATTGTCTCAGGTTCAGTGTGTCTCACTAACCCACCTTCCGTCAGCTTCTCCAGGTGTCATCTGTAGGTTACTTGCACTGAATCACAGCAGGAGCACCAGGGTGAGGAGGAATGCAAGCGAACATGTTCATAAGTAAAGCACAGATCCCCACAATGAACCATGACTCAGAATTTTTGGGGAAAGAGATCATCATGTGCATTTGTTACAAATCCTCAAGTGATGTGTAAGTACAACAAATTTGGATTTTACTGTGTTGTGCAGGAGTCAAGGTGCTACTTTTCGACTCTCTACCAGGAGTTAGTTTCTCAAGAATCTCCCATTGGGAAATATTTCTCACCTTCTTTTATCGCTGATATGTGTGGTGACAAGTAATGACCCTCAGTGATGTTCACATCTTAGCTGCAGAATCTGTTAATTTTACCTATTAAAAAGGATTTTATGGATATGATAGATATGATTAAGTTAAAGACACTGAAATGGGTGATTACCCTGAATTGTCTGGATGAAGTAAACATAACCACAGAAACTCATATAAAAGGGAGGCTCATTGATCAAAAAAGAGAAATTGTTATAATGGGAAGGAAAGACCATAATCAGGAAAAATGTAAAAGATGCTACACTGCTCATTTTGAAGGTGTAGGAAGGGGCCACAAGCCAAAGAATATGAGTGATCTCTGGAAGCTGGAAAAAGCAAGAAATAGATTATCTACCTTCCCTGGACCCATCACTAGCCCCAGAAGGAATGCAGCCTTGCTCCCTCCTTTACCAATCAATGGGACAAAAAAAGCCACAGAGATGTGACTGTGGCCCCATGGCAGAACTGCTAACAGGAGAGAGGAAAGGAGCTGGACCAACCATCTGGGGAAGTCTGCCCCAGCAGGGAATACCTCCACTGCCAGCAGCTGGAAATAGTAGTTTCCCAAATTCAGATATCAGAACTGTATGGCACAGAAACAACAACAGGCGACAGACTCCAGAAAGGATCCTAGAGAAGTGCACCACATCTGCCCTACAAGTTCCTGACATGCTCAGCCTGACTATCTGCCTCAGTTACTCCTGGAAATTCGAGCAGCCTTATCTGTTGCTGTCCAGGAGTGCAAGTCTGCACCCAGGAGAAAGGACATAGTTCCAGAAAAAGTAAAGACCAGTGGGCCAAACATGGACCAACAACTTGCAGTGAGAGGAGCTAGAGTTGCCAGATGGGGGGAAGGAGGTTGGTGGGGTATGGTGGGAGATAAGGGAGACAATATGGAAGGGAGGGCCAAACATAAGGGGAAAGACAACCATACAAATAAAAACAATAATGTACGAAAATTACAAAATCAAAAATTTAAAAAAAGGAATGCAGCCTTGAGAATGCCTTGGTTTCAACCCAGTATATACCCATTTTGGTTTCTGAGCCGAATCTGTAGCCATTTATTATCATAGTAATGGAACACTAATGCAATATGTAAAACACATAGAAAAGAAAATAATATAGGACAGATTGTGCTGTTTCTTTAGTAACAGTAACCTCATTTGGAGAGCCTACCACATAAGAAATGGCATTTGTAGTGTTTCTCAGGGATTTATATTTATTAAACAATTTGAGAAGAGACCTTAATTAGATCTATAGTTACACTGATCTGGTTTTAAAGATTACAGAAACTTAGGAGGGAAAACTCAATGGTTTGACAGTAAGATTTTCCCTTTTAGATTCAGCGTTCACATCTTTTAGATGCTATGGAAGGTCACCTGCTGGGCACAGCTAATGTCGTTATTTTCACCACTAAATATGTCCTGCCAAAAACAATGCCGAGAAAGAATCCAGAAAAGTATTCATAATGGACACGTTTCATGTGATATCATCACTATGCAGTGAAACTAACAAAGGAACAGACCCTGGGAGAAAGTTTTCAAAATCCTTTCATCAACCAGAATAAAAAGATCCACGGACAATCAGCACCTGCTGCACTCCTTGTTTCATGCTAATAACGGAGGGGGGCGTCCTTGAGTAGCGGTTCTCAAACCACATTACACAGCGCTCCCCCACGGGGTTTCCAACTGACATAGGAGGCTCCTCCAGGGTAGATCCCAAGGTTTTGCTTTCCTGACATGTTCCCTGTGCTGCTCTGCTACTTGTTTGGGGAGCATCCTTGGAAAATCGCTGACTAGAGTTACAGCTCTTCACCTGTCCACATTACCTGGCACTTGTTCAAATGCCGATAACCATTACACCCAGGCAGATGAGTCCCCACTTCTGGCCAGGCAATCTAGGCATTACACCATCCGTAAGCTCCACCGGTGATTCCAGTCTGCGGAACACTACCCCAGAAGCTAAAATAGGCATGAAGTAGGAAAGCAACGGTGAGGAAAGGGAAGTAAGGCTGACCAAGAGATGCCCAGTCAACCTGCTGGCTGCCGTGGGCCTTCAGTCACCTCTCCAGCACGTGCTTCTGCTGGAGACTCCGAGCTAAAAAACAGCATCGGACCTAAGGAATGAGACCACAATATATGGTCTAATGGAAAACTTTTGCCTTTCTGTTAGATAATTAAGCTACAGAGAAATGGTAAGCGGTTGAAAACAGTAATTCCAAATACTGCCTGTCCATTTAAAAAGTTGCAATAATTTGTATTAAATTGCAAGGCTATCTCTTATTTTTAATTTTTACAGAAAAACTCAAAGGAATGGTAGTTACTTTTATTAAAGTTCAGTGTTTTATACCACAATTAGGTCCAGCATTTTCTGTTTCTTGGGCAGTCAAAGTCCTCGGCTTCCTAACCAAATATTTTTTATTTAATTTTAATTAATTTTATTTTTATTCCTTAAATCACAACCTTAGTAAATGGTTCTTGGGACCCCTTCCCCTCCCTCCTCCCTCTGGAGCCCCTTCCATTCTCTCAAACCCCATCTTTTGTTGTTAATTAGTCTGTGCTAAGTCCATTAGTCTCTTTCTTTCCTGTTGTAGTGTCCTTTCACAGTCCCTGGGTGAGAAACTGTTGCTGGAACCGAGCGAACCTTGCTGGTAGATTTTCAGTCTTAAGATTGCTTTGGGTGGCCAGTCTATATCTATTTGTGGTCTGTCCATACTGTCTCATTGGAGGCTGACTTCTCCAATCCCATATCTGTTGTTTTGCTGCTGGTTCTGGCATCAGATTTAGGGAATTTCACCCCAGCCAGTGTTGAAGTTTCTCTGTGGATACAGGAATCCGTGAGTGGCCATTGTAGATCATTATCTCTGTCTCACTTTGCAGCCCTGATGTGGGGCCATTTCTTAGCCCTCCTCTCCTCTCCTGTAGTGTGGGAAGGGGCACTTTGGTCTCCTAAAAGGCATCTCCAAAATGAAGTCTTGGGTCTTCTAGACCCAGGGAGTACATAGGTGCACCTCGTGACATAGTGTTTCCATAATTGTTTCTCCTGTGTCACATGCACTGGTTGTCTCGATTGTCCACCTGCTTTGTCCAGCACAGGTTTGTGGGCTGGATTTTTACCTGGTCCCTCACCCATTCTATGATGCAGTTTGTATTATGTATGTTCTTCCTCTTCCTAAAGATTAGCAGGAGTGAGAGTGAAATGGAAAAGGCATCCCCCCCCACCCCACCCATGTACCAGTACCTCCCTTCATGGGGGTGGGGCCCAGATGGCTGGGCATGCGCCCTCCCAAGCACCCCCTGGGGTGGGCACTAGAAGAAACATGCCCTGACTGATCCAGGTTGTAGATGGCCACCCTGCGCAACAACCATCTGCTAGTAGATGGGGCTAAAACGCCAGCCATCCCCCGCCTCTTGGGCTCTCTAGGCTTTGGGGTCTTACCCAGGGATCGTCACCACCTTTGTTCCCTGCTGGCAAGCAAACTCCAACATCCCAAGATCCTGGGCAGGCAAGCAGCCTGCTTAGGCTGCATGCTGGTAGGCAGGGATCAAGTCCTCACCCTGTCCCCACACTGGCTCCTCCCAGCATGGGGATGGGGCCCAGATGGCTGGGCATGTACCCTCCCAAGTGCCCCCTGTGATGAGGGCTGGGGGAAACATCCAGGCTGCAGACAGTCATTCACTGGTGGATGGGGCTAAAACCCCACGCATCCCCCCTCCCAAGCTCTCCAGGCTTTGGGAGGCTTATCCAGGGGTTGTCACCACCTTTCCTACCCGCTGGGTGTTGCCACCAGCCTCCATGGCTGGCCATGGGGCATGGGAACCCAGAGTTCCCTGCACACGCTCCCAGCACATGCACTCACCTGCCTCAGCCTCACCAGGGCACATCCCTAGTGGTCCCCCAGCCCCCAGATCTAGGGTGGGAACCACCGGCATCCACGGGGTGTTGTGACCAGTCACCATGGCTGGCCATGGGGTGCAGGAGACTTTATTCTTCATCTCTAGTGCAGACCTATTGAGGTTGGAGTAAACCCGAGGGGGACAATCTTTGCCCCAAGCCCGCCTAGCAGAGGTGCTCAGCTCCCACCCCCTGCCCACATGGAGGCAGAAGCTGGCTTCCCCAGCCTGAGATCCCCGGACCTGGAGTCCCTGAGACCTTGAAGTCCTGGTGGTATAGGACTCATGCTTGCCCCCCACCCCTGCCAGCGGCCTAGGCTTAGAAGACACTGGATGTCTTCTCCAAGGGCCTGCCTGGTGGGAAAGGGGCCAGTCAAATATTTCTGTTTTCCTCACCTAGGTACCCAACATTCTTATTGTTGTGAATATTCATTGGTTCCACACAATGTCTAGTTAGTCATTTGTCAGTTACCACTCAATTCAGATTTGTCTTAAATGCATAGTTTTCTATCAAGGATCTGAATCTTAGAATGCCAGCCAATATACTGTGTTTGTTTCTTTTTTAAATAAACTGCAAGGCAGCATTACTTTCTGATACACAGCTTTCCCCTCAGTTGCTTTATGTTAGAGGAGCTCTGAAAATAATTGTCTTGCAAGGGAATGATTTTTTTCTGTTGATGTCCAATAACAGCTCTGATCTAATCAGCAAGCTCTGACACCACATGACTTAATGTATTTACTCAGTTCTTATGCTAGATTTGATTGATAAATATGTAGCAAGATACTTTATTTTGGATTCTATCACCTATCAATAAATATCATAAATTTCTTAAACAAATATATTTGTAACAGAATGTGGAACTACTGGAGCCACAGTTATTTCTCCCAGGCTATTTGATACAAATATTTCCTTAAATATTTGCTTTCTTACATAAAGGGTATTCACAAATTCTCATTTTACTCTGGTAGGGATCCAGACTCTAAATATTTCTGTCTCAGTTTTCTTTAATGCTTCTGAAGGATAAGACCTGAAAGACTGACCCTCACTTGAAACCATATCTAATTATTTTAGCTCATTTTGTTAAAAGATCCCATGATTATTCTGTGTGCCATATCACAGAGTTGAATCTCCTCGTGAGTACAGATCAGATTTTATTTTTGATACCACATATTAATTAAAATCAGCTCATAGGAAAAAAGAAATGAAGGTGAATTATAAGATTTCTTCATCAATGTCAAAGAAATTAAAATATGAAAGGTGTGTCAAATGGGTCATTTAACATCTAATGAATTAGAAACATGCACATGAATTTAACTATTTTCAAGTTGGAAGAGGAAGATCTCTGAATTTGGTCCAAAAAAAGTTCATATACAAACACATCACACAAGGGATCTGTTTTTCATTTTATTTTAATACAAGTTTAATTTCAAAAAGCTTATGCCTTTATTGCTATTTTCCTGATACTATAAGGCAAATGAAAAGAATTCACATACTGTAAAAGTTGTACATCCTCTACCCTTCTATTGCCATGTTTTTTTATAAATATAAGTGAGTCCATGCGATAAATACAATATTTAGTAGCATTTTTGTTATTGTATAATTATTTACATTAATACATTGACATTTTCATGGTAAAACTGTTGTAGCATACTCCCAAGGGTACCTCCACTAACATAGCTGATACATACATTGATAATAGCCAAAACAAAGAAAGGAGCTACTTCCCTGTTGCTTTAGAATTATAAACTTCAAAAAGGACTTGCTTAGGTATGATGATGTCCTTCATTAGAATTCATAGTTTCCTTTCAGAAAGGTAGAAGGGGTAGGAGGAAGGAAAACAAGTTTTTTTGTAATGTGACATAATTTAAAAGGCTGTTCCTAGAAGCAAGGGAAACAGAAAAAAGAGATAAAATCTGGGAAAATGGAGAAGGGGTTCAGCCATTTTGGGAGAAGGATGTGAGTCGGGTCGCATGGTCAAGGCAGCCGGCCTGCAACTCTGGCCAGGGCTGGTGAACTCATGGCCTCAGCATGCATAAGCTGAGCATGTGTGCTGAAGGAGTCTAAAGTGTTTGGAGGTTTGAACCTCCATGTTGTAGTTTGTCATATCCAATTGACTCAGATACTTTTGGAGCAGCCATGAGCTAGGCCTGAGTAATTAGATTTTGTTGGTTCCTGAATCTTGGAGGTTTTCTACTGCCTAAAGTCAAGAGAATTTCATAAGCTAAAAAGAAAAACATCATGCCTTCAACTACACGCTTGGGGAAAATTGGAACACGGCAAAGGAGGGAAAGAAAGATGTTCTGCATTTGGAGCACATGCTGTTGAACTCAGATTGATTGGACATGTGGTGAGGTGACCAGAGACTAAAGGACAGTTTTGGACATTGTGGTGGGGAAATTGGTTTTTTATATGCCTATCTAGTAGTACATACTTAGGTAATCACTTTGTTAATAAATAAATAGTTTAATCATATGAAAGTTTGCTCTGGCTTTAAAAGGTCTGGCTTTGGAATCACATAGCAAGGTGGCTGTGGGTGGTGAAGAATCCAGGTTTAAAGTGCTTTAGGGCTGGGCACGGTGGCTCGTGCTTGTAAGCTTCAGCCTATGAAGCGGTCGGGGCTAGGGATCGCGGTTCGAGTCCCGCCTGGGGCCCGTAGCAAGACCTAGTTCCAAAAAAAATAGCTGGGTGTGGTGGCGCGCGCCTGTCATCACAGCTACCTGGGAAGCTGAGGCTGGGGATTGCTTGAGTCTGTGGTACCCCGGGCAACGAGAGCCTGCAGTTCCACAGGCAAAAATAGCAATCAATCAATCAATCAATCAATAAATATGTGCTTTAGAAGTTTTTTTTTTCCCTCTGGCTCAGGAGGAAGATTGGGGGGCAAGCAACAGGCATTTGAATGACAAAGGTAATTAGTCTGTGGAAGCTTAAGGGTTAACAAAGGCTCTTGCCTGGTTAGTATCACATTACAACATATAGGGACTTTTCTCTGGTTTAGGAAAAGCTGGTAGGAAAAGGATTTTCATATAAAAGAAAGCCTGCTCTCCTCTCCTAACAACAAAACCACATTTGTAGGTCATTTGAATGTTTGGACATAGTCTTATGTATTTGACCATTTCCCTGTTGATGGACATTGAAGTTACTTCAGTTATTCCAATATTATAAACAACCTGTAAGAAACAGCCTTGCCAGGATGTCTCCAATCATATCTTAGAATAAATTCCTGGAGTAAACTTGCATGTAAGAGCATATAAACATTTGAGAGTTTGACAGAAATTGCAAGAATGTTGGAATGAATTTAATTCTGCTGGTTAAAGTGCATTTTTTCCACCATGTTTACCAGCAGATTTTTTTCTTTTAAAGCTTTATTGAGATAGTTACAGATCATAATATTTACTTGCTCTAAGTACACAATTCAGTGACTTCCTAGTAAACTAACAAGATTTTGCAATCACCACAATCCAAATTTAGAATATTCTCATCACCCGGAAAGGCCCCCAAGTAACCATGTGGACTCTTTTCTTATTCCCAGCCGAGCCAGGCAACAAACTGCTAATTCACTTTCTGCCTTGATAGTTGTGTCTTTTGTTTTGATATGCCAGATAAATGGAAGTAAGTGGTGTCTTGTTTCTGGCATCTTCCACTTAGCATATGTTTTTGAATATTATCCATCTTGCAGCAGGTAATAGTACTCCATTCCTTTTCATTACCAAACAACAAAAGCTTTTTTGATAACTACCAAAAAGAATTCCCCTGTTCAAAAAGAAGAAGAATTTGCACATGGGCATCCCTGGTTTGTGACACTTGTGCTGGACAGCATGAAGTATTCCTTGACAGTATTCTTACCTCTCACGTGGAATACGTTTTTTGCATCCTCACTGATTCTGCTTTCTATATGATGCCTCTGTTTGTTTATTTCTTCATGGTTTTGGTTTTATCCTCTGGCGTTGGGGGGGGCGGGGTGGGACTTGGTGCTTACTTGATCAGCTCTATCTTGTTTGTATTTCAGTCCGGTGGAAAACTGAACTGTTTTTTTTTAGCCCATTTCTTGTTCACAAAAATTTAATAATCCAGGCATGGTTTTAAGGCACAAGCAGTCAAAGGTCTTTTTAGTTCAGGCTTATAATGTTTTGGTAGTAAGTTTTGACTTAGTAAGCTTCTAGTTCATTTGTTTCCACTTAGTCCCACGGGTGCCAGAAAAAGCACCCAATTCTTTCCTAAAAGTAATAATTAATCTTGATTTCTTTCCTTGCTTCCTCACCCTGATGCCTCTCTCATGTGCTCACACTTAATGCCAGCATCCTGGGGGAATGCAAGAGTATGGGAGTCTTGAGAGAGAAGTTTGTGTACTTAACCACGTCTTTGTCAGGAGACCATGAACTAAGGACATTTTCATTCTTCTTTCCTTTTGTTTGGGAAGTATAAACCGGTTAACTTTTCCAATGCTTTGATGTCTCACATTACTTTTCCGTATTTTTTTTTTAATTTCTACTTAATAATTTTCCAGTTGTTCTTTTTTCCCCCTTCTAATATCTTTGTTAAAGAAACCAGACCTATGACAAAATTCTGTTTTCTAGTCTCTTCTCCCTAGAACTACAGGCCCAGAGAGAGCTGGATAGCTAGCTCCTTGGCAGTTTTAACACATATTTTACCACATTTTTATCTTGTGTCCCTCTGTCTTCTCATCCTCTTATAGTAGTTTTCTCACTACCTTAGCCAGCTGTACATGTCAAGTTTTTTTAGAGGATCGTCGATTGTTTTTAATTCTATGTTCCTATTAATAACCCCCCCCAAATTTCAGTAGCTAAATATGAGAATAAAAAGGAATAACTAAAAGAAATAACCTCCAAATCTCAGTAACTAAATAGCCGACTTTTATTTCTCACTCACACAGTAGCAGTTAGAGGCAATGGGAATTAGGAGTATACTGCTCCACAATCCTTCAGAAGCAGCCTGGCAGCTGTCCTGTTGTTTTTAACAAAAGCTTCTAAACCCCGACCCCCACCTGTGCTGAAGTACAGTTACACAGGCAACAGACAAGCCTGGGAGAGGCAGTTACAGACCACATCTGCAAGCACTAGTACCATTTCACCACTTTCATCAGTATTTGTTTGGAAAGCATTCTTTCTTGAGGCCACACCTAACTGCAGGAGATGCTGAGAAAGACAGTCTACCTCCAGGTCCAGGAGGAAAATCAAAAAGACCTGGCAAACAGCTAGCCAATGTGTGCCATAGCAGACATTTAACCTTTCGTTCAATTATTCCAGTTCTAAAGATCTTTGCTAAAAATATATATTTGAAAATGCAAAGATTCATTTTGATATTTAAAGTCACAAATATAAATAAGACATCATAGGAAGAGCTTATTGATGTAATAGAATATGACAGTAATTTAAAATATTTTTAAATTTAATCACATAAAAAAGTTTCTGATGTGATGTTAAAGAAAAAGGACATAGTTTATGCATTTAATATGTATATATATTTTTTAAAGAAAACAGTACAATAGAAGGAAACTTAGCAAAATGGGAATATTTTTCACTTGGGTGATAGGATTATAGATTTGTCAATTTCTTCTTTTCTTATTCATATTATCTAAATTTACCACAAAGTAATATGATTATAATCAAAAATATAATAAACTTTCTTCTAAAATATTATCAATTCACAATCATATCTAGGTCTTCTAGTAGTCTGACTACCTCAAATATCAACATCTTTAATAATGAATTCAGGAAAGTAACACAATAAAAAAACATGTCTTTGTCCTTTTGAAAATTTAAGTAAATATTATTTAATTACATATTCCAGGAAAATTCTTTGAAATAGATAAACTCAAAGCAATTCAGAGATGACACTGTTGGAGGAATGCAATTTTATATTTCTCTACTCACAGTAGCTTCTGTTTTTTAAAATTTCATTTACAAAAACATCTACCTCTATTTCTGAGAAGAGTATCTTAAATCTGTTTTCCCACTTTACCCCCCCTCCTCTTGCAATATAAGCCATGGAAATGCATTTGACATAGAAGCAAGGGTAGATGGAGTTGATCATCAAAGTTCTTAGTAGAAGCTTATTTTGCATATGTTATTCTGCATTTGTGTTACAGGTAAACAAACAAAAAAAATTCCCACCAAAATGACCAGATTTATAATCAAACTTTTAATATCTTAGAGTTTGAATATTATGAACAATTTTCACCAACAGTTATCTGGCAAATTTCAGATTCTTCATAATCAGATATTCCCAAATTTCAGCTATTCATCATAATATCTAAATAGCTTATAAACAATAGGCTGTTATTCTCATTTGTGTGTAGGTCTGCAAATCTATCAATAGTCAGTATTTGAATTAAGGACTATTGCCTTTTCTGTTCACATTTGAGAGTTACTCATGCGTTCAAATGAGCGAAGCTATCTTTCTGAGCCATTGTCCAGCTGGGACTGCTCATCTGAATTTTGGTCAATTAACCTCCACGACTCATTATTTGTCTCATCATCCAAATAGTCTCCCCTCGCAATATGTCAATATATACAAAAACAGTGTGCAAAGAAGTCAAGGAATACTATAAGACATGGTATGTTGATGCTTTAAAGAAAAAGTGGTTTTCATTTTTTTTACTATTTAGTAATAAAGTCATAGAATTTTGCCTTCTCACTCCCAATCTATTGTTTTTGTGGATTGTTTTATTATCAGTTATATTTACAATTTTTTTCTATTTCAGAAAGAGAAAGGAAAAACCTTAAAATCCAGATCTTATTATATACCTCTATGGTTATTTTCCTTTATGAATACATTTTTATGTCTTCTCATAGTGCTGAATGTATAGTGGGTAACTGTAAATGGTAAAAGTTATATAGAGCTACTAACACAATTCTGGAATCTAATCTTTAATATTTTTTCCAGGGATTATGCAGAGACATAATTATGTTTTACTTTGGATTTACCCCATCTTTACTTTATCTCATATTAAAGTGTAATCAAAATCAGCCTGTTTCCATTCGGTTGCAAATCCCCTTCTTAAAGCACTATTCAAAAGTCTCACCAATTTTCATTTTCTCTGTCTTTTCTTATTATATTAAATCCTGATATCTGAAAATTGAACCATATAGTAGCATTATCATGTTCTTTTAAAAATACAGATCATATCTATCCTTCTGGTATTTTTACATTATAACTGTGTTTTTTAAAATCCCTAGCAGTTTGCAATTAGATTTCTAGCATGCCATTGTATTATAGTAAATACCATTATTATGGTAGAAACAACTCACTTTGTTTAGTGTACTATTCAGATAGTCTCCTGAGATGCCTCTGATACCAAATGTCATTCCCATTCTCTCATTATAATTTTTAATCTTTCCTGGTTTACCATTCTTCTAGTAGATTAGTTATTTCTATTCTAAAACTTAGGAGTTGTCTGGGTTTAATAATGTTTATTAATAAGAATTATAATATCCCATTGCTTCCCCCCACCCCCCAACGTAGAAAAGTATTCTTTCCAAACTCTTTGACCTATAATATATGGGAGAACTCTGTGACACAGACTCGGGTTTATCATAAAGAATGCATTTCTGAGAGTAGTTGATATTGCATTTAAACTAGTGGTCACCTATTAAAAGACATACTCAAGGACATGTAATTTCCTTTATCTGGGGCTGATATTTCTATACAAAGTATAATGTTAGACCCTAGTCCTTATACCACAAACAAAACTTAAAAGTGTGTGTTTAATAAACATCTAAATAGAATCAGAGTGTAAGCCCAGTGAGAGCAGGAACAATGTCTATCACACATCTCACAAACCCCCAGGACATACTGTCCTGTACTAAAACATACTAAGTACTTATTAATAAGATGAGTGAATGTTCATATAAATGAACAAAATGGCTCAAGTGTTCCATTTTGGTCCCTCTTGCTGTGTGCATGGACATCACTTCATTGAAGGCAGTGCGAGAATATATACTCAGTAGTCTGAAGCTAAATCACAGTCTGGTCCTCTCCGTTGTGTCATTTAGGTTGTTTTGTTTGTTTGTTTGTTTGCTTGCTTGCTTGCTTGTTTTACCTCTCTTAGCCTTAATTGATTTTATCGACACAATAGGAAGAACACTGCTTTCTTCACCCAATTAAATATTTGTAAAGCATCTAGTATACCTAGTCTGATTTGGACATTCATGATTATGAGATTTGGGGGGTCAATATTGGTATACCAATATTGGTACACTTGTGTATCAGTCAGCAATTGCCACGTAACAAACAACTACAGTATCTTAGTGACATTTAACAATAAACTGATGCCTGTGTTCATTGCGGTGGTTCCCAGATCTCAGTACAATGCTGTGCTGCTCCCTGTTTCTTTGTTTCCTTGTCCCAGAGCATGCTCCTTCTCATGGTCTTGACAGAGATACCAGAAAGATCAAGCCTCAAACTCCTGCCTGTGTCACACTGAAATATCTTTCTAGGCCATCCAATGTCAAAGATTGGGGAAATGGATTATTTACATAGTGGGGTAGTGGGGTGGGGAAGGCTTGGTGGGAGAAAGTGAATTATTTTTTAACAACAATCCAATCTATCACAATCACGGGGCGGGGGGGGGATCTGTTTTCTCCCAGATCCTTGCTACCAGGTAGAGTGATGCCACCATGCAAGTAAGTCTCAGGTGGAGCTCTGCCACACATCAGAAACAGCAGGCACAATAGTGGCCATAGAAACTGCTCTGGGACCTTGACTATGTTCCAGCTCTCTACCCTTTTAGATTCTCAGAATATTCCTCAAATGAGAAGTTTATTCATAGTGACAGGATTTATTTTTAATAAGTCAAATGATTGAAGCCTTACAAATCTGACCCTGCTTGGTCAGTCAGAGGTGCATATCTGAAGGTTGCAATTACTGGGATTATGAGATTCTTATACCCAGAATGCCTGCACAATATTTTAAGCAAATGTATATATTGTTATCATCACTAATTTGAGCAACAAAGAAATTATTTCTAAGAAATGTAAACATTTATAGCAATATTATTGTTAAAAAAACAACAACTGTTATTGAACGAAAATTTAGAAGAAAACTAGCTTTCTTGGGGGTGTGGATTCCTGCAATGTTGGGTAACTAACTGCAAAGTGTTTCCCTAATCAGTTTACTTCAAATGGTAGCTACCATCTACTAGATGTACTCTGAAACTACTACTATCCACTGGAATTAAATAACTGTCTATGTTAAAGCATTTTAAAATAAATTTCAGATAACACAATAGTAGTCAATATACAAAGGGGTGTTGATTGGTTGACTTTTATAATTGCCATTTTACCTTCAAATTGCAAAAACCCTGTTAGGCTGCCTGAGATTCTTAAAAAACAAAAAAACAGTCAGTATAAAATAATCATTTGCTATTTGATCTAAAAATCACTAAAATATCATGCTAATATTTTCTTTGCACTGAATCCATTCTTTCCGCATCATAAAAACAACATCAACAAATTGGGCTAATAATGAAAATAGCAATTTAAAAAATGTATGATAATTCATAACTCCCGGATATTAATTAGTTTTCGCTTAAAAGAAAGCATTCCACATAGTTTTCGAATTATTTTAAGAATTTTTAAACCAAACAAGCTAAGCAAATCAATCTTGGGACTCCTACAGGGTGCTGGTGTGACACTCCATGGAATACCTCTGCCACCCAAAATCTCTGTGTCAATGTCCGTGATTATCCACTTATTTTAAGGCATGGAAGGGAGATGGCAGCTGTCTTTGAATATTCAAAAGGTTGCCAGGCCAAAGAGGAAAGAGAATTCTTGCAGGGGTTTCAGAGAACAGAGTCGGGACCCATGAAATCTAAGCAGAGGTAGTTGGACTCGACATGAGACAAAGCACTGTAACCAGCAAAGCAGGGCAGAATAAAAAATATCACCTTGAGTGAGATGGGCCATGGCCACAACTGTCTGCCACCTCGTTGAGGGGACAGAATTAGATTAGGTGACCCATAAAGAACCTGTGCTGCTTGGAGTCTGTGAGTCCATGATAAGAAGAGTCAAGATTTTTCACTGGTTTTACATCCTCCTTTTCCTTTTCCTTATCTGCCACCCCCCCCAAGCACACACACACACACACACACACACACACACACACACACACATATGCCCCTTCCTATCAGGATAAGACTTTCTGGCCTAGAGCCTCTGTTCCATCCCAGACTCAAGAATTGAGTGACTCTGTGATATTCACTGACTTTATTTCAAAGAAGTTTCGCTTCCAAATGATTAAAAATTTATTACATAAACTTCTTAAGATGGATAATTCCCATAAAAAATTTTAGCATACTTCCCATTTCTGCCTACTCTGTAATTCCTTCACCAAAAGTAAGGAGACCCAAGATTTAGCTGTAAGTTTTAAGTCGGTAACTAACATTTCACATTCTTCACTAGCAATCTTCCTTAAAACCAAGAATTTCCCTCATTTCTGAAACTCCTTTCCTTATGCAGAATTTACTCTCTAAGACATTAAGTGTTTTAGAGAATTTTATCCTTACAATATAGTTCTAATAATATTTCCATGGTTTCACTTCAAGAAATGCCTTCCATTTGGTGCAATTCTGAACATCTTCTCAGTGGTGACATTATGACAGAGAATCAACAGTGCTATCAATTGACTATAACTGCCCCCTTTCCTGATTTCTAAACAGAATGAAGGATTTTTTGCAACTCCTTCAAAACACATGGACTTAATAAAGAGAACTGGGAAGGTACTCTTTTTCTATCAGCAACTATTAACTTGAATTATTAAGAATACTATTTATGCATAGAATCTATGTCAGCTAGCAATCATTCATTAGTCCTCCAATTTTCAAACATCAACTGTAAAACCCTAGAAAGGCTATTTTTAGAAACGCTACTGCTTTCACTTAGGTGTACATTTGTTTATGTATATATTATGTATTCTATATTTACATATATATAAACATACAGAATAGTCATTAATCACTGAACTTATAGTGTGCATGGCACCACAGTGCCCCGTTCATATATTTCTAATCTAGGAACATCTGTCAGAGGAACCAGCCTCTTCACTAAGAAGTGTCACTGAGTCCCATGTTTGATGTGAAGACTGCAACATCTGGCTTCAAGCACCCACTGTCATCAGGTGATGGATAATAAGATCATCTAGCCCATCTTTTTACCCAACTTTACACTAACCTTTTCTTTTTGAACTCTTAGAGTATGTTTTGTCAACAATCTACAAGAGATTTAGACTCTGTGATGGAGGGATTCTATGACAAAGTTACCTATGTTTATGTTTGCATTCACAAATGCTTGAGGCTTTTGGTAAATAAAACTTTTGGTGAATAGCCTCTGGGGATGGACAATGGATGAATATACCTCAATTTCCCTCATCCTTCTCTATAAGAGGTAGACTAAAAGGGAAATTCGGTCTTAAGGCAATTTCTGCCAAGTGTTCAGACATTTATTAGCCAGCAGGCACAAGAACAGTAAGTGTGGAGAATTTCTATTCTGTCCACACAGACCAACAAGCACTTTTCCTGAAGGTTTACATCCCTAGATGGATGCCTTGTCGTTCTAATGGTGGGAAGAGGCAACATTCAGCACAAGCAATGTGCTTTTTCTGGAGCCACCCTCCCAAACCCTGACCCTGGGCTCTACACTTGAGGGCTTCTGCAAAGAGGTGTGTGGCTGGGTTTGCCCATTCCCTCTGAGATTTTACAATAGAGTCATGTTCTTGAGTGTCAGAACATACAAGGAATACCACTCACTCCAGTGAGAAATTGCTTGGCACATTTTTCATGCTAATGAGCAAATCTTCGTGTGTAGATTTCCACAGCAATATGTGAAGTACTTGGTAATCATGCCTGGAGTGTACAGTCCTGATCAGGATACTTCAAATGCTAACTAACTGCTGCTAGACTATAAATGAAAATATGATTTTATTCACTCATCATGCCATTTTTCCTGAAGTATTTTTAAAGTAGTTTCACAAAGATGATATAAGACAGCCCAACTTAGGAATGGCTGTAGACTTTTATCTATTTTCATGAATGCTAGTTGCACATCAACAGCATTATTAGAAATCTTGAGACTGCATTGATTTGAGACAATGTGGTGGAGAGAAGCTTCTGCTTTCTCTGTCTCCACCTTAAAATCAGTGTCCAAAACTAAATGACAACAGCAGCATGCCCTCTAAAGTCCCCTCCCTAGCTGTTTGCTTCACCATCTTCCCATCTATCCAGACCAGGGACCTGGAATACATTCTCACGGGTACCTTTTTAATCAAACAATTTAACATATTCAGGTGGTCACTATAATGATTTGAATGATAACCACCCCCTCCCCCAACATGTGAATGTGGAATTATTTGGTCTTTGAAGGTAAAATAATAAATTTTGAGATGAGATCATTCTGGATTATCTGAGTGGTCCCTGAATCCTGTGACAACTGTCCTTATCAGTGAAAGAAGGAGACGTAACAGGCAGAAGATAGAGAAGGAATTAAAGGCTGTGAAGATGGGCAGTCACTGGTGTCGTTCAGTTACAAGCCAAGGAAAACTCAGCATCACCAAAAACTAAGAAGTAAAGAAGGATTCTCACATAAAGCCATGGAGGAAATGCAGTCTTGTCAATATCTCGATCTCACACCCCCGGCCTCCAGAACCACAGACAATACATTTCTGTGGCATAAAACAATGCATCTGGTTCATGTCAACAAGTTTGTAGTGGTATTACCACTGCCCTAGGAAATTAATACAGCTACCAAATCCTCTTGCAACTACCTTTCTAAATATCTTTGAATTCATTCCTTAATCTTTATTTCTTGCTACTGACATAATTCAGACCATCATTGATTTTACAAGTGTTTTAATTGATAGGAAACAATAGGGAGTGGCAAAGACAACCTTCCGGTCTTTTTTATTTGGGCATAATCTTCTAAGCCCTGTGCTTTGTACCCACTATCTGCCCAAAATGAGGATGCGAAGACATCAACATATTTGATTCTCATCAACAACTAACTACCTCATGGTCAGGCAGATCATGCGCAAAAATGTAGTTTGACTTAACCTTTGCTTAAGAAACTATGGATATTCCTATCTACCTAGGGAAAGATTTGCTTCCTTTTTGCCAAGATGTTTGCTATTACTTCAGTAGGCTGGGAAACATAGACCTCTTGTGAATCAAAACAATTTTCCCTTCTCCTTGGACTGAGGAAAAGCTACATCAGTGAAAATGACTCCAATGCCCACTGGGATTAACTAGATTAAACCCTGAGCTGGTTGATAGGTGGGAGACATGGGCAAGGACTTCAGGGCAGGACCAATAGATGGCTGGCTGTAATACTGGTAAGTGGTTGCTTGCCACCTAGAGGGCTGTTTTCTGAATTCTTCTGAACTTTAAAGCCTGCAAAATCTCCACCTTCCACCGATGGGCAGATGTTCCAGCATCTTCAGACTTGCACCAAGTTTAGAGATCACAGTCTCCCGGGGCTAATTAGGTTATTGATTCCCAAGAACCATTTCACTTCAGGCAAACTACCTCCTCCCAGGAACTGAAATCTATTCTATAGTGAATATTGCAGCATGTTTTCCCACTGGCTTAATGCAATTTCAATAGTCTTTATCTGTAATGTAGGCATTTAACAAACACTATTTCAATGGGTTACTAATTACTGATTATAGACAACAGTAGTAAGAATGAACTCTTTAAACCTTCCCCAAGCATCAGGATACTCCTTCAGAATTTCTTTTGACAGCTGTTTACTCACTTTCGATTCTAGCTTCATGTCTTATTTCTCAACATCTCCACCCAGACCCTATAATAATAAGACTAAAAACATCACAGCATATCAAGTCTGGAGAGAGGCAATGAGAAAAAATCTGGGGGAACTTCCATTCAAAACCTCTTCTGTTAATGTCTGTCATAGCTTCTCATTATAGAACAAAAATTAGAGTGAACGTTTCTGTCATAACATAAGTAAGAAATAACTAGATTGTAAAGGGACAGATTGCATTGTTTGGGGGTATAGGAAAATATACATACATCAAGGAGTATGTATCTGTGCAGATACAAGTTTTGGAAAAAGAAAAGTATAATGTCATAGAAGTGACCATAAGGTAACGAGATTCATAGAATCTGTTAGACAGTTGGAAGTTATTGTTAGCTTCATGGAAATCATCTGTCACTCTGTATGTGCATGCACTCTGGAATGGTATTCCAAATGGAGCAACACTGAAATAACTAGACCACAAGTATGTTGGCATCTCTTCTCAATTCAGCACTCACCCAGTTAGCTTTATGACCCTCACAAATGCCCCAAGATCTCAGGCTCCATGATACATGAGACATACACAAACTAGATGGGCACAAAACCTAGAGTCACCCTAACTAAGTCTCCAGTCACTCTCTATTCTAGTAGTCCAGTTTCACATGTTCTGAAAAAGTATTCTTTTCTAAAAGAAAAGAGAAGTCCCAAAGTTTCTGCCCTCTACATTCCCAACACTTATATGTCTGACATTTAAGGACCAGGCACTTTAGATATAATATCTCTAACCCCTACAGTCACTCACAAATGTGCAAATTATGATCATCATCACCATTATACAGATGAGGAAACAGACTCATAAAGGTTAAATGACTTGCCTACAGGCTCACAAGTGATAAATAGATGAATGCAGATTAGAACTTGTGTCTAATTACCAATCTTCTGTCTCATTACCAAGACTTGTGACTCAAAGAAAAAAGCCCTTCATGCTACAATCAATGTTAAAAAGTAATGAAGAGATGTAGCTAAGACAACATACTTAGAGCTTTCAAAGTTCTGTGTTATCTCACTAGGGATCTCATAAGGAAAACAATGAAATGTCCAAACCTGGTAAAGGGAAGTCAGGAAGAGGTATGGAAAGGGGGCGAATAAATTGAGGGAGTGGAGGCTGGAAGACAGTATGAGAGAGAGGGAAGGAAGAGGGAGAAGGAAAGAAGGAAGGTGGAAAGGAAGAAAGAAGGGAAGGAAGGGAGAAAGGACGGAAGGAAAGCAGGGAAGAAGGGAGGGAGGAAGGGAGCCAGTGAGGAAGGTGAGAGGGCGATAGGGAGGGAGACAAGGAAGGAGGGAGGGAAAAATGAATATACATAAAAAGAAAGGATTTATTAATTGCCTTTTCCAGAAGAAGATGAAAGAAGCTGAGAATCCCACACTGCACTATTCTCTTTCATTAGAACACAGTAATTCTTGCTACCAGACCATGTCAGGCTTCCTTGTGTTGGATGTTATTTGGTACAGTGGAAGGGTCCCTAAACTTAAAAATGAGAAACTATGTATTTAGATGGATTTAATATTCCATCTGAATATTAAGCATCTATGATCTTGAACAAATTATTTCAATAATTTGGCTCAGTGTCTTAAATACTACAGACCACATACTGGACTAGAGTCACCAGAAATGGTTGTTAAAACTGCAAAATCCCAAGTCTTTTCTTTCAATGGACTTGAATGGTGAAAAGAGGCATGAATCTGAATTTTAAATACTCTCCAAGGAAATTGTAAGTATGGTTCTGCCTTTATTATTTAATCCATAAGGTGACTTTTCTTAGCTTACACAATCTGTAAAATCATTTATAGCTCTACCGCTTTGTGATTTAATAAAACAAAACAAAAGGAATGAGTCCTCAACAGGTAACATATTCTGATATGTTCAAATAATGGATTAATACTTGGCAATAAAAAAGAATAAATTCTTGATATGTGCAATGACCTAGATAAGCATCAAAAAAACTGTGCTAGGTGAAAGAGACTAGACCAAGATAATAATTCCAGCTACATAAGATTGTAAAAATGCAAAATTATAATAAAAATAGCCATCCATACTGACTATCTAGGAATGAGGAACAAAAGAAGAATTACTAAGGAGCACTATAAAACTTTTAGGAGGAAGGATACATTCTTTATTCTGAGTGAGGTGACAGTTTGCCAAGTAGGTACACTATGTTCAAATTCATGAATTGCAAGCTTTAAATCTGTGCAGCTCATTGTATTTCATTGCCTCAGTAAAGTTGTTTTAAAAAAAATAAGGAAAGCAATAGACTGGGCACTTGGGGAAGCTTGAATGTCTGACATTGCCTGTGTAAGTGTAGAAGATAAATGAGTTAGAGAATAGGTAGAGTGTGCGTCCCTGGATGGGGACAGAGGGTATTCGCTATATGAGAGGGAGCGGCAGGCATCTGAAATTGCTCTACTTCAAAGGCCAGAGATGTCATCTGGAAGCTATAAAAAAGCAAAGCCTGTGCTGTGGCCTGTGCAAGCTGGGTGCCAGAAGGTTCTGTCTGCTCTCCGGACCATTGGCCCTCCTTTTTAATATGTGCAGTGTGGACACTCCACACTTGTCCCCTGGTCCTGCTGCTGTGCAGGAGGTGCCTGGGCCTGTTCACACAATTGGGTCACTTCATTGCCCTCACGTTCAGCCACACTGGCCGCAGAGCTCTCAGACTGGGACACTAGGAAGGCAGTCTGTTTTTCTCTCACCTTCCCAACTGGCTTTCCACCCCCTTCCCCCATGGGGATTTATACAAAAAATCATTTTGGGTAGAGTATGTGTCCTGGCACTCTGAGTGCAAGAATACTGCTTTCTGCAGAAAGCAAGAATACTGCTTTCTGCAGGCTGCAAAGAACTTTACTGGAAGCTCTGGCAGAAAGTTAAATTGAATAGAGATCAAAGTTGATAAAATTCCTGGTAAACCCACAGATGGTCCACTTTAAAGCAATCCCATTCACTTCTGATTAAAATGGAAATTGTCTATAAAAAACCTCCTTGGAACAAAGTTGAATGATGGGACTAGATTAAGAGAGCAGTTCATTACCCTTAAGTGAAAAATGCACAAAGCCATCATTCAGAGGCAGTAATGGGGGAGAGCTGGTAAAGAGATCATTAAAGGACAACCTAAATTTAGCGAACAATTTTGGGTACTGAAACTAGAACAAAGTTTCCCCCAAACACATACATCCTCAGACTACCTAGGCGATCAGTTGGTGTCACGTTGTATGTCTACCCAATTACCTTTAAGCATCACAGTGCAAATTTCAGAAACAAGGCTCTGACTTCTCTGGTGTTGGAGAATGTGCTTACTTCCAATCCCTCAGCTCCGAAGTATGTCTCAATCAGCAGGTATATATTTTACTTGCCCATTCATTGGCAAGCATGAATTCACATAGTCTCCTTTCCACTCCCTTCCTGCATTAAAACCAGATGCCATCTCCCAACTCCAGAAGAGAGCAACCCTGTAGAATGTTCTCACCTTTAGCAAAGACTAGAAATTCACCATTAGTTACATAGAATTGGACAGAACATGAATTAAACTCTCAGACAGTGCTGTTTTGCTCTTCCCTTCCCCTCACCATCTTAACCACAGAGCCCACAGCCTCATTTACAGAAAAGAATTTCTTGGGAGGAGAGATAAAAATTATAGCATTCGAAATTCCAAATGTTAGCTACAGATTGTCCTGCAAATTTTTATGAGGCCTGTTGTTTTAGCATGGGGATTCCAAAGAATAACTGGAAATTCAGTCCAGTTCTTCTGAGCCTTCTGTACTTGGAGAAGGACTAACTAGGTAGTATTTCCTGTGTATACAAATACAACACAGCACAGACACATACATACATAGTTATAACCAGCTCTCTCTCTCACTATATATATATATATATATATATATATATATATATATATATATATATATCCAGCAATTCCACCCACAAGGCAAGAACCGATTGAGCCCATAGGATGATAGACAATATGATTTAAGTGTTATGGCAGAACTTTACCTTAACTAAACAAAATAGGCCACAGAACCTTCAAATCTCCCAATTAGTAGTGACTTCAAATGACCTTGGGGAGGTCATATATCAACATTGTAGCTCCATTTTCCTCTAACACCATCAAATTCTTCCATGTATATCAAAAATTAATAAGGAACACATTGATTCCCTCAGATGAAAAGAAATCCAAGCAGATTAATGAAAGTACTCTAAGTCTTAGCCACTGAGATTTTTGAAGGGTGGCAGGTATAATTAATAGTCATCAGCATATAAATTGCAGGGTGAGAGTTCAGTGTGTTGTGTCAAATTGGACACAGTTGACCAGAAGGCTCACCTGAGGAATGCAGCCAGTAGACACTCCCTCAAGCATTAAAGTGCCCCGGTAAGAATCAGGCAGTAATTATAAAATAGGATTCATGGAGAACTCCTTCAAATCACAGTGAAGAGCTCATTCCTGAAGCTGTTTGTTAAGTTACTGTGTCTGACTATTGCAGTGGCTGCAATCTCTTCTGCAGAGGCAAGGGGGAAAATAACCCTAATTTTAATTACATCTTTTTAACCTTTTACCTTTCCTAGGAAAGAATTTTCTTCAGAGACTTTTCAAGTGGAATCTTCTAATAAAAAACTTGTGTAATCTTTTCACCAACTAACTCAAGAGGAGTTATTAACAAGTGGAAAGCCACATCAGGCTGCTCACAGCTGTGGATGCCTGCTCTGCAGAGGAGGGATGTGGTAGAAAGAACATTTTTGTGGAAAAGTTAGTACTGCTGCAGACGCTTGAGAAGCCAGTGTGATGTCGGAGTCTGGGAGTAATCACCCACTTGTCTTTAACTAGACTAAACCCAAGGGAGCAGCGATGTGGCTCTCCTTAGGCTCATCACACACATCTGGAGACCCACAAAAGAATATCTGCCAAAGGGGCATGCTGGGCTGTTTCTGTGGAAAACAGATGTGGGAAAATCCTTTATCCTTCATCAGACACACCAGGCAGGACAGGGCCAGCGGGCCAGGAGGTAGGTAAGACCCTCAGTCTCCCCAAGGATTTTCACGCTCTTTCCCTAGGTGCTCACTTGCTCTGGCTCTGGCTCTAGCTCTGGCTCTCGCTCTTGTGTTGTGCTCTCTGCACCACTTTATCCCCTCTCTTGTAGGCCCAGGTGTGTACACTTCCAAATATGCACACACCCACTGGGCCACACAATCATGGGGAAGGTGCTGGTTATACAAGCTAATGGAGGAGAAAACCTAATTCACAT
>PVHY01011121.1:0-49143 GCA_004024945.1 Uropsilus gracilis | reverse complement strand
CCCCCCCCCCCCCCCATTTTAATCCTGGTGGAAACAACAGCAGCTGCAGCAAGACAGCTTCCTATGGAGCAGCCCGTGCTCTCAGGGTCTGGGGCTGTGGCTCTGCGGCCAGGTCCTTGGATGGCAGTCCCTGCCCCCTGCTGTCGGCTGGAAGCTCGTCTCTCTCCGCACCTTCCCAGAGTTACTAGTTCTGTCAAATGGGGGTGATGGCCTCGGCTATCTCAAACGCTGTGGGAGAACTCACTGGGTACCGTGTAGCCCTTGGCAAATATTAGCAGTTGTTATTTGGGGGTCTGGACTGGAGCTTTAGGTGGGGCACGCGGGCCAGTTGCCCCAGCCTGGGCCCTCTCCAGCTTGCACACAGGTCGGAGAGGAGGGTCTTTCTTTTTTTTTTTTTTTGAGACTAGGTCTCGCTATTTTTGCCCGTGGAACCACAGACTCATGTTGCCCGGGGTACCACGGACTCAAGCAATCCCCAGCCTCAGCTTCCCAGGTAGCTGGGATGACAGGCGTGCACCACCACACCCAGTTATTTTTTTGGAACTAGGTCTCGCTACGGGCCCAGGCGGGACTCGAACCGCGATCCCTAGCCCCAGCCGCTTCATAGGCTGAAGCTTACAAGCACGAGCCACCATGCCCGGCCTAGAGAGGAGGGTCTTTAAAGCCCTTACCAGGGTTACTGAAGTCCTCAGGAGGCGAAGGGCTCCAGGGGTGTGTGGGATCTTGTGCCTGGTACCCTGGGGATGGAAGGGAGAGTCAGTGCTTCTTCCCTCCACCCCTATATCAAGGCCCTGGAAGAGGTCAGGGAGAAGCAGGGTGGGTGAGGAGACCCAGTCCTTACTGTGGTCAGCCAAAGGGCCTGGGAGCAGGGCAGCCGGCGGTAGGGAGCCCCACTGGGCCAGCCTGGGAGGCTGCTCCTTGTCCTTATCATCTGTGGCTAATCTGGAGTCATCCTGAGCATTGGGAGAGAGGGACGTGAGGAGGGAAGGAGCCCAGACTGTCTCCAGTGGGAATAGGGAGGTCTGGGTGGACTGAAGGCCAGTTGGGGTTGATGGGAATTTTGCAGTTTCAGAGCCCAAGATCCTCTCTCCCCCCCCCACTGCCCCCATCAGCTGGGGTAAAGAGAGAGCTGATGGGAGTGATGGGGTCAGAGATAAAGTTAATCATGACTTGGAGAGGAAGTGCCAGGAGTGAACAAGGAGAAGGGGAACAGAGACGAAGGAGCTGGAAATGACAGAGATGAGAAGGGGGCTGAGCAGTGGAGTGGCTGCTGATGGGGGCAGAAAACACAGGCCAGACCAGGGCAGATGAGAGGATGGGGACAGAGTAATGAACCATAGATGAGGGGGCAGAGGTGATGGGGTGGAAAGAATAGGGGTGATGCAGGTAAGTGATGGAGACGATGGGGTGGTGGGACCCAAGAGCAAGGCGGGAGTGATGAAGGTGAAGAGAATAGAACGATGGAACTAGACCTGATGGTGTGAATGAGGACGGAAGTCTGGACTCCATGATAACAGGGATGAGGGTGAATGTGGACGATGCAGATAAAGTGGTGCCGTTGAAGACAGTGGAGGTGATGGGAGCAGGGAGGGAGGCAGAGAGGATGGGGATGAGCACAGAAGGAAGCAGGGATGATGGCAGACATGGAGCAGAGGTGAGAAGAGGGAGAGACTACAGGCGGGAAGGAGACAGCGATGGAGCAGGAGCAGTCAGGAGAGGATGGTGGTGGCAAGAGGTGACGGGGTGGCCACGCTGCAGGTGCTGGAAGGACACACTGACCTTGTCTGTCCTGCAGCCTGACTCAGCCGCTTCTGCAGAGGACTCCTGGCGCTGGAGAATGCCATCCTCTTTAGGAAGGGCACTGGCCCTGGTAACTGGACAGAACAGACAGCCTGCTGTTTCTGGGGCCTTGAGGTGGAACCCCTCTACCAGAGCGATCTCAGACAAGATAGCCGCAGCTCACTCGTGAGCCCAGGTGAGGTCTGCCCCTCCCTGGGCCTCAGCTTTCTCCTCTCAAATGGACTGATGAACTGGGGGGGGGGGTCTAAGGCCCCTTGTGTATTTACCAGCCCATGAGTTCAAGCTCTATAAGCCTGCCATTTCCCCTTTTACGGAGTGAGGTACTTGTTGCCTGAACAGCCATCTTAGCCATCACCTTCAGGGGCAGGACGGTACCTGGTCCGTGGGCACCGTCGGACACAATCCGATACACCTTGTAGGGGTTGGAGATGTCCAGCTGACTGTACTCGCGCACCTCGCAGAAGTCCGTGCTCTTGTTGAGGGCACAGCGGAGCCGTGTCTTCCAGGCGGGGGGGTCCTCCTTGTCAACGCCCTCCAGGTGCTTGCCTTTGTATATGGCCCAGGCCTGGGGGTGAGCAGGGGTAACTGGGGAGGGAGAGCCTGGCAGTGGGGCTGGTGCCATGCTAAGGGGCAAGGAACTGCCTTGTCTCCAAACCTTCTCTCTCCTTCCACCAGTCTACCACTCCTCCCTCTGCCCATCTACTATTTCCTTTCTTCCTCAATCTTCTGGAGCTTCTGCTATGAGCCAGAGTGAGGCGCTAGGGACTGAATGGGGAACAAGCTAGACATGGTCCCCGCTCTCAAGGAACTCGAGTCTAACAGGAGAAAACGGCAAACAGCTAGAGGAAAATAACTATATTCCAAATTATGGATCACAAGAAATAAAAAATAAATTGGATGATAGGATATAAAATAATGGCAGTGATTTGCAATCTAGAGAATCATAAAAGTCCTTACCTATTGCACATACAATCTAGATGACGAGAAAAAAACCAAAGGTAAGAGGTGAAACTATAAAGTTAATTGGATATATAAAGGGGAAAAAAAATCTAGGGGCACAGGAGGTTTCTAAAACAAAACTTCAAAGACATGAGCCCTGTGGCAAAAAAAACTGACAATGTCTGAAACCGGCAAGGGGCTAACTCAGAGCCAGAACATACAGGGAACTTCTGCAAATCACAAGAGGCAGAGAGCAGCCCCCTGTGGCGGGGAGGGAACCCTTTCATCAAAGGACAAGAACTGGTAGTTTACAGAAGAGGAAACCAAAAGCCCATGATCATATGAGGAAGTATTTAAACTCATCAGTGTCAGGGAAATGCAAATAAAAATACAAGCTGACAAAATTTAGTGCGCTGAGTAATGCCAGGAGCTGGTGGGGTGTGGAATGGGCACACAGCAATCTGGCATGCTTAGTCAAGTTCAGGATCAGTGTGCCACATCTGCAGACATTCTGACTAAAGGAATTCTTACAGAGGCTCCCCAGGGGACCTAGGCAAGGACATCCAGGGAGGCTGGGAAGCAGCTGGGGGAAGATGGGATGTGGGTGTAATGGATGCTCATCAGAGTCTGTGCAGCAGCTAAAAGCACTGAGGAACAATCAAGTCGATGTTCAGAGAACAAGAACAGATCTTCAGAGCATGATCCTGGGACTAAGTAAGACTTATAAATAAGACTCAGAAGGAGATCTGCAGACAGGATGATGTGGCTATGGTGAGAATACACATCAAACAGAGCTGGCCAATTTGCAAGAATCATACAAAGATATTCATGAAATGCAATTAGAACGATTGCTGTGGTAGAGGAACTAAATTATTCAGGAAAATGAGGGACTGATTAGAAAGGGTGGTGAGAAGTTTCCTGGAGAAGGTGATATTTGAGCTGAAGTCTGAAAAGAAATATGGGATCTGACGAAGAATGGGGGGGAGGGTTTTCTAGTAGAAGGAATAGTATCTGCAAAGGTCCTGAGGTGGGAAGAGAATGAAAGATTCAGGGAGAGTCAGTGTAGCTGGAGTGGAGTGGTTCAAGGGGAGAGCAGTATTGCTTGCGTTTCTCATGTTTGGGGCAGGCGTGCTGGACTTAGTTGATGAACCACAATTATTGCCCTCCAAGATCCCAGGCCTTGTGGAAAACACAGTCACCAGAGCAGCAAAGTCAGAGCTCCTATGTGGAAGTCCTATGAGGATATTTATTTGTTTGTTTGTTTGTTTGCTTGTTTGTTTGTTTGTTTTATTTTGAGACTAGGTCTCACTATGTTGCCCAGGGTAGTCTCGAGCCTGCAAACTCAAGCGATCCCTGGCTTCTTGCCTCCCAGTGCTTGGATTATAGGTGTACGCCACCATATCCGGTTAGTGCTGAGATTTGATTTTGCCATCTGTAAACTGTGCCAATAATATCGACCCTCATGTCATCGTGGTGGGTGTAAAACACTTACCACAGCACCTGGCACACAATCAGAGCTTTTAGTTACAATGCTTATTACATTCAAGACACAAACTCAAAGGTAACCTGGGCGGAGGGCACAGCTACTATCGCTGTGACGAGAGGAACTTTGTTTTGTTCACCTCTGCGTTCCCAAGCACCCAGGATGGTGCCTGGCAAAGAGAAGATGCACAATAAATATTTGTGGAAAGAGCTGGGTTGAGCCCTACAGGTGAGTATGAAGTCACGAGTGGACTGAGGTCCTGGCAGGGGGAACAGCTTGAGGTGGGGCACGGTGCCTTCGGGGAGCAGCTGGAGTTGGGGTGGGAGATGTCTGAGGGTGCAGGTACTAGCGAGTCTCACTATTCCTGCTAGCTCTGTCCTTTCAAATGTCCGGGAACACGAAGTCGCCGCTCAGGGAACATACAGGCTGGGTTCCTGCAAGCCCCCAGTTCCACCATTTTCAGCAACTGGTCAACATGGAGCCTTGTTTCGTTCACATTTCTCATCTAAAACGCGTTGTTGGTGCATCACACTGAGCTCGTAGCCAGCAGCACCGTGACTCACGCCCGAACAAGCTACAGGGCACACGTGTTTTCTCCGCTAGGCAGATGGCAGCCTTCTTGGGCCTGAAGCACTAGGCAGCGCTTCGGTTCAGCACATGCTTGGGGCTTGAGGCCACTTTAAACCATGAAGTCACCGACCTAAAGTATAAGCATGTTAAAAGCACGACACTAAACTGACTAAAGGACCCCTGTTCACAGTGGACGAGTTGACCCCAGGAGGGAGAGCGCCCCCTTCCCACCTCCATGGCAATGTCACCCCGGGTGCCTCAGACCATGCTGTTCTCACGGTGTCTGAAAGGTCTACAGGAAGTTCTTATTATACACGAACACTGTGTTCTTGAATTGGGATTACAGGAACGTTTCAGCAAGTGAGTGAATACACAAGTGTGGAAACCATGAGAAATAAAAATTGACTGTGGTGGAAGAAAGAAGCATGAAGGGAAAAAAAGAGGTGCAAGCCAGATCGTGAAGGCCGAGCTTTATCCCATGGATTTTGGGGTATCAGGAGGGCTTGACACCAGGGAGGGGAGTGTGTGTGTGTGTGTGTGTGTGTGTGTGAGTGTTGGGTGAGGGGTGGGTTAAAGCGACCATAAGGATGGGAGGGCCAAACCCCAGAATCTCCCTCTTCTGAACTGCACATAAATCTTAAAGGGTAGCCAGGCACGGTGGCATGTACCTTTAAGCACAAGCCTATGGAGCGCGGTTGGGACTGGGAATCACTTGAATCCATGGGTTGGAGTCCCACCCAGACAACATAGCGAGACCTAGTTTCAAAAAAAATAGCTGGGCGTGGTGGTGCGCGCCTGTAATCCCAGTTACCTGGGAAGCTGAGGCTGGGGATCACTTGAGTTCCCAGTATCTCAGGCAACTTGAGTCTGCAGTACCCTGGGCAACAGAGAGAAACCTAGTCTCAAAAAAAAAAAAAAAAAGAAAAAGACTACTTCAGGTGACCAGAGTGAGGAAGGAGGAATAGGGTAGAGGTATCGGGGTGCAGTATCGATGGAGTAGTCAAACCTAAAGGGAACACTAACTATACAAATAAGATTGATGTGTGAAAATAAGAAAAAATTGATGGTGCATGCCTGTAAACGGCAGCCTAGGAAGCTGCGGTGGGGACCAGGGATCGCAGTTCAAGTCCCGCCCAGGACAACATAGTAAGACCTAGTTCCAAAAAATTGGCTGGGCATGGTGGCACACGCCTGTAATCCCAGCTACCTGGGAAGCTGAAGCTGGGGATTGCTTGAGTCCATGATACCCCGGGCAATGTGAGCCTGCAGTTCCACAGGCAAAAATAGTGAGACTTAGTCTCAAAAAAAAGGGGGGGGGGTAGACCATGCCACCACCTACTCAACACTTATTGAGCACCTACTATGTGCCAGGCACTATGCTTGGTGTCATTACTTTCAAGTAGCTGGACGGAGTGTAGTAGTAGATGAGACATACTCGTTTAAGGCACTTGCACTTCATGGGGAAAGTTGTTCTGATGGGGAAAGCAGGAGGAATCAGGGCCGACTTGGAAAAAGCACTGAACTGGAGCTTAAGAAGTGAAGGAGAAACTGTTGAAGCTGAGCACATTGGGTAATGACGAAGAGGAGGGGGTACTCCAGACAGAGGGAAGAGCATGAGCAAAGGTCTAATGGGGGAGAGAGATATGAAGCATTTAGAAACTGAAAGAACTGTTAGGCCATCAGGTCTGAAATTGGGGAGGGGAGGGAGTGGAGAAAGATGAGGCCAGGGAAGGGCAGTTCATGCAGAGCTTTGAAGTCACAGTAAGGAGTTGGGACTTTACCCCAAGGGCAATAGGGAGCTATAGAAGGATTCTGAGTAGAGAAGTGCCAAGGCAAGATTTAGACTTATAAAGAACTTGAAGGAAAGGGGGAAGCAGGGACTTCAGGCAAATCCTTGAAGTTGTCCTGGTGAAAGATGGTAGAAATGAGTGTACCTCAGAGAGTCAGTGGCCCACGGGACCAGAGCGGAATGAAACCGAAAGAGAAAGGAGCAACCAGGATTCAGAGGTCTGGCTCTGAGGTCTGGGTGGTAGTCGCTGCTTTAGTCCATTTCAGGAACACCGGAGGCTGTAGGGGCAAGCTGTTGAGCATGGGCCTGAGGACTTGCTAAGTTTAGGAACCATCCGGAGACAGGGTCCAGGAAGCCACACAGCAAACTGGGGTTTCATGCTGAGGGGAGGGGAGAACTGAGGAAGAGGAGGGAGAGCCAGGAGTGAGGGCAGAGAGCCCTGGAAGAGAGGAGACATGCAGCCTGAGAACCAGGGGTCAAACAATGGAACAGGGTGAGGATGGCAGGAGAAGACAGATCCTGGGACCCAGTGAGAATGTTTCTAGGAAGAGGGATGGCCCACCAGCCCAGACTCATTGGGGGTCAAAGATGATGGAGAGAGTGACTACACACCCAGATGTTGGGCAATGACAAACTTTAGCAGGAAGGACAGAAACCAGGCTGGGGGGTGGGGGGGAGAAGGGGAGCGAGGAGGGACTGGGGGCCTGTCTGGGTGAGGGCTGGTCACTAGGGGACTATATTCAGATGCTTTACCTGTGAGAGGAGAGGGAGGCGCTGGCGATGGGGCAGAGGCCTAGATGTGGCCGCTCACTCAGCACCCACTGCAGAGATGCCAGCGTTTAAATGCTGGTGGGAAGGAGCCAGTGTTGGAGGTCGTTCATGATACTGAGGGAAGGGGCACCATCTCCCGTGTCCTGGGAAGGGCTGGTGCTGGTAGCACTGACAATGTGCCCCTAGATTGGGCTGGCAGTTGGGGCGTGGGAAGTTGCGGGAATTCCCATGGGTGGTGTCTAATTTCCCAGTGGAGCCGGAGGAGAGGCCCCTGAGACGGTACCGGTCATCGGTACCGGTCATCGCCCTGGGTCTGATTCCGTCTGCAGAGGATGAGGGCTCCCACGCCTGGGGAGCGCTCCCCTCAACCTACACGCAGCTGGAGTCTGCAGGCCGAGGGAGCCAGCCAGAGGCCCAAGGTCGCACTGCAGAGCTGAGCCGGCAAGGGGTTGGCGGGCGCCCGTCCCCATCCCTTACCCTGAAGAGCGCTGCGTCCTGCCGCGCCTGGTAGCCCTGCTTGGCCGCGTGCTTCCAGGGGATGCGGAAGAGGGTCTTGCCCGCGTCCTCCCAACGCAAGCCGGCGTAGCGGCCGCTCTCGATCTGCGCCACCAGCCAGTCACGGAGGCGCAGGGGACCCCCGGCCCCCGCCATGGGTCGCCTGCCGTCGGGCGCCTTCCCTTCCTCCCTCCGCCAGGGTTCGCCCACCATCGAGGAGGCAACGCGTCGGCGGGCAGGTCCGGGGCGCGTGGTGCTTGGAATCCAGCACCACCGGGGATCGCGGGCCACCTGGACGGCGCGCGCAGGCGGCGAAAGCGAAAGTCCAGGAAGGCGGGTTTCGCTTTCAGTTCTGCGGGTTCTCCAGGTCCCTGGGGCCCTGCCCCATGGTCGCACGGGGCGGTGGGGACAGGGGGGTATTGGGGGGGCGGGGACTCGGGCGCACCCAGCCTGCTGTAGTGGGCAGCTAAGAGTCCGACTGGGTGGGGGTGTTAGCCCAGGCTCTGCTCGTCCCTGGAGTGGGCCCCTCGTGAGCACCCAGAGTTCCCTTGAACCACCCCTGCACCTGTTCTCTGATCTGATCTGGAATCGTAGGTCTCTTGGAAAGGCTTAGAGTTTCTAACTTCTACCTCCCACCAGAACTGGGCGACAGAGGCTGGTTTAAAACACACACACTTTCAGTCTCCACCCCAGGTCTGCAGAATTGAATTTTCTGGAAGCCCAGGAGCCCAATTTAAGGAGTTCCCATGAGATTCTGATCCAGGTAGATCCTGGGCCACCCTGGGGAACTATCTTGGTAAACCTTGGGAGTCCCCATGAACTGACTTCTCACCACAAAGGTGGGCCTGGCTGGAGCCTTCGAACCTTCGCTGGAGATGCTGCAGCTGGTTATTGCCACAGGCTGTGAGATGAGGCTGCTTGTTAGCTGAGACTCAAGGCATTAGACCCAGTAATAACACCACAGAGCTAGTGGCTGTGTTGCTCTGTCCCGGGACCCAAGAGCCTACACAGTGGCCCACACTATTTCCCAACAGCTATTTCCCAAGACATCTGAAGTGTCTTGATTGCTGGTGGGGTCTGGGGTCCCGCTGAAAGTCTAGGCAATGTTGTTTTTTTTTCCTGCCTGAGCCTTTTTTTCCTAGGGGTTGTCTCTTTCATGAAGTTGTCAAAGGGGGTTTGTGTTGGGAAAGAGGTTAACCAGCTCAGATTGCTTCACCCATGCTGAGTACTTGAGGAAACCAAGGCCCAAGGAGAGGAACCCACCCCAAGGTGCAGTGGGCACAGCGCTGGGCACCCAGCCGGCGCTGCCCAGAGGCTTGTAGCGCTGTCCTCCTTGTGTGTCCCCCAGGGAGGCTTCTTTGTGCCCCTGTGGAAGAAGGCGGCAAAAAGGAGTTCCATGTATCAAGGAAATCTAAAATGGAGCTGGGGAGACCACAGAGAAAAAGTATCTTGTCTCTGTCTGGGTATGATCTAACAGGAACCGTAACTGCAAATAAGTAGCCTGGAAGCCTGGCACACCACTGTGCGATTCACCAACATCTGGACAGACCGAGTCTTGGACAATCACCTGAGGCAGCTACTTCTCAAGTTGCCATCAATCAGACTTGCTGAAAACAAAAGTACAAGGCTGCCTGTTAAGTCAGTAAGTCCTTAAGCTCCCAGCACCCCTTGGGGAGCTCAGTTCTGCTTTTACTGACTTGGTGTCTCCAAATGACAATTTCTAAGACTTCAATTGTGCCCTACTTAGTTGGCACTCCCCATCCTCTGGCCCCGTATTTGAGCAAACACCAGTTCTCAAAAACAAAACAAAACAAAAAAACAAAAACAAAAAAGCCTCTATGTGTTTCGGGCCGGGCATGGTGGCTCGTGCTTGTAAGCTTCAGCCTATGAAGCGGCCGGGGCTAGGGATCGCGGTTCGAGTCCCGCCTGGGGCCCGTAGCGAGACCTCATTCCAAAAAAAATAGCTGGGCGTGGTGGCATGCACCTGTAATCCCAGCTACCTGGGGAGCTGAGGCTGGGGATTGCTTGAGTCTGTGGTACCCCGGGCAACGAGAGCCTGCGGTTCCACGGGCAAAAATAGCAAGACCTAGTCTCAAAAAAAAAAAAAAAAAAAAAAAGCCTCTATGAGCAAACACCAGTTCTGATGGCTAGCAAGTCACAGACAGGATTCAAACTCAAGCCTAGAGGACTCCAGTGGGCCACGGAGCATTTCACATGACTATAGACAAAAGTAATAATTCACTTAAGTGGTCTTGATTACACCCGTTGGACTCTTTATTTTCCAGGCACAGTGTAGTCACAGGAGGGTGGAGTTCACAGCCAGATGGCCGGCTTCAAAGCCCAGTCCCACCACTAGACATCTGGTAGCCTTGATACCCACCTCACCATCTTCATCTGTCAAACAGCAACACGTACTTCATAGGGTTGTTTGAAGACTAAATGAGACGTGGGTAATGGTCAGCAAGGCCTGACCCATTGTAGTGCTCAATAAATGTATAAATACACTTTCACTGCTGAGTCAGAATGTGGAAAATGTAATGAGAAAAGGGGGAGCACGATGACGGGTCAAGGATATCAGAGCCACAGAGATTTTTAAAGTGGGAAAGACACTCATAGAAAGAGAAAGGTATTTTAATTAATTAATTAATTTTTAGAGACTAGGTCTCGCTATGTTGGCCAGGGTAGTCCTGAAACCATGTACTCAAGTGATTCCTAGCCTCAGACTCCCAGGTAGTTGGGATTACAGGTGCGCACCACCATGCCCAGCTATTTTTTTAGAGGTCTCCCTGTGTTACTCGGGGTAGTCTTGAACCCAGGGACTAAAGCGATCCCTGCCCTCAGTCTTGCAGTGCTGGGATTATAGACACACACCACTGCACCCAGCTTAGAAAGGTATTTAAAACCAGGTGGATGGTTAACTAACAAGTCAGGACCATGGACACCCATATGCTGGCAAATCTGGCCCCCTGCTCTACCACCTTGCTCTGCCACACAGCCCTACCCCAGGACATTTTCCCCTACTGTTCCCTCGGCCTGACACATTTCGTTTTCTGTTTCCCTGGTGTCTTTCACCTCAGAATGGCAGCACCAAGAAGGCAGGGTTTATGCTCTCTGATGCATCCCCAGTGCCCAGCACAAAGCCCACCACATCTGGCGACTGAATCCAGAGTGCTGCAGGTGGAAATCACTTTGCTTCACCTCTTTTCCCCCTCGGTGCTGAAATCTGGGCCTCCCCCACAGCCCTGAACACTGTGCTTGGTCCATGACAGGAACTCCATACAGGTGACTAGAGATTATACATATTTCTCAGTCTCAATTAATTTCATTTTAGGAAAAAAAGTCAGCTCTTGTAACTTCTGGTCATCCTTGGAATTCACTGCTTTACAGCTGCCCTGACACCCTCAGTCTTTGTCCTGTCTTTAAACTCTTGGTGGGGAGGGTCATTCCCACTAGCTGGGGGTGGATCCCCCTCACCAGTAACCTCCAAGACCAGAAGAAGCTGCTTGCTGACAATCATTATAGGGCTCGAATTGCCTAGTTTCAAATCCAGCTTCTACTACAGCTGGACCAGCTGCCTGACCACTCTGAACCTCAGTTTCCTCCTTGGGCTTAGCTGAACTCACTTGTAAAAAGTCAGATGTGAGGGAGGCGCTACTACTTTCTGGCATTTCTTTATGGGGAGTGGGAACCGGCTCAAGGTGAGGATGAAGTGGGGCTCAGAGTGAACGAAGAGGGTTGATTCAGAGAGACTGAAGGACTCAGGGCCCTTGTCTGGAAATAGGCTCAGGAGAGAGAAGAGGGGGGCCTCAGAGGTCAGCCCTGCCAAGTGCACTCAGGGAGAGGGGCAGGCTGTTGGGGCCCTAGGGGTAGACCCCTTCCCACCCCAGTTCCTTGGCAGGGCCCTGACTGCTGAATGACCGCGCACAGCTCAGACAGGCAACTTCTGTGTCTCTTTAATATCTTCCAGGCCCATCCAATCCCCACTCACCCACTCCCACTCCCGCACCTTTCAGGGGGAGAGACCCGGGTGCCCCCTCCCCCAGCCCAAAGACTAAGGCACCAGGTGGCTGCAGCAGGCCAGCTCAGACACAGAGACACACTGGAGGACACACTGACTGCAGACGCCGACAAGCAAGGCGGGAGGGGGGGCGGGGTCAGGGGTCAGGCCTTGGCTGGGCTCCCACAGGCTCTAGGCCCATCCTGGAGGCCTGGGGAGGCCCAGAACACCTCCGAAGGGCGCCGGTGGGGAGAGAGAGGGGGAGCCCGGCGGGACGGAATCCTCATTTGCCGCCTTTGCGGGACAGACACCGCGGGAGGCAAGAGAAAGTCTGCTTGACGCGCACCAGCAGCGGCAGCGGCCGGTGCGTCTCCCGGGGCGGGCGGGGCACCAGGCGCTGCAGGGTTCCGTCCGCGGCGGCGGCGGCGTTGGCCGAGGTCGCGGCGCTGGGCCGGCAGCGCTTGCACAGCGGCAGCAGCGCGCGCACCTCCTCCTCGTCGCGGAAAGGGCTCTCCCCGAAGCGCTCCTCCAGCAGCCTGCGAAGCTGGGGGAGGGGGGCCGGGAGTGGAGGGCAAATGGGTAGGTGCCCCACAGCCCCACTCTTCTCCGAGCTCCCCACCTTGCTAAGCCCTTCCGCTTCCCGAGCCTCCTAAAAGCCTCGCCTCTCCGAGTTCCTACCCCCTCACTGAGCCACTTTCCTCTCCCGGAAGCCCCTGCCCCTTGGACACTCCATCTTCTGGACCAGCTAAATTCGCACCCTACTGCACAGTGGGGACCACCTAAGCCCTCCCAGCTGTGCCACAAGCCCCCTCACACAGGGCTGCTTCCGGGCCTGCTTCTTCCTCCCACAGCCCCCAGCCCCACAGCTAAGGTTCTGGGTACCAACCTGCCACCCCATGAGGCTGGCAGTCCAGCTTCTCTTTGTCTCATCCCTGGCTCCCAGGGAAGCCTCAGGTTCTTGCCTTGCCCTGTACCATCTGCCCAGCACCAGAGGAGACCAGCCACTACTGCCTCATTAAGGACCCAGGGATGGAGGCTGGAACAGACATTTCTCCCCAAAGGGGTCAAACACTTAAATGCCTTCAGGTTCCAGGCAGGTAGGGTAAGTAGCGCAGGGACCTGGTCCAACGGAAGGCATGGCCCAAAGGCCTTCAAATTCTAAATTAAAGAGGGAAAGAAAACACCCTGCCAGCCAAAAATAAGTGCAAGAGGGGCTAGATGAGCTCAATGCCATGAGGTCAAAACCCCGGAAAAAATCTGCCCGGTCTGAAGCACAAGCTTGTGTTTTTCCTGACCGGTCCTCCTCAGAGGAAAGCAGTCTCCCAGCCCCACCCCTGCTCCTGCCCCTACCTTCCGGGAATTGCCCCACCCAAACTCTTCAAGCTGTTGCCGAAATCCTGGGTTGGGGTTGGCGATGGGCCTGGTGGACTTGATAGCTTCAAGCACGTCCCGCCAGCCTAGCCCGGTCACAGTCATCACATACGCGGTCACTACTGTGGTGCTGCGGGAGATGCCTGCAAAACTGAGACCCACCACCACCACCACCACAGAACCGGTTCAGGTAAGACCCAGTCTCCTCTGGGACCCCCCCAGGCTCTCCTCCCTACTTTAGGACTCTCACTCCTGCCTCCTAAGAAGCAGCCATGAGGAACCTGCCAGTACCTGTCTCCCCACCTCCAGGCCCTGCCCATACTGTTCCCTCTGGCTGAGGTGCCCCAGGCCTTCAGAGGCTCATCCATGCCACTAACATTTCCTGATCATCTGTTATTTTATGGAGCTAGAGTGATGCCTCCGCCATCCCGGGGACTTGTAGTAAGACTGGGGGAGACAGACAGAAACCAGGGGAACAGTTTCCCGAGGTGAACACTGAAGGGGTGTCCAGGGGAAGAGGAGATTTCACAGAAAAAGGGATTAAGCTGTGAAGGGGAATGAGGGAGGCAAGGAAGTGGCATCGAGATGAATCTTGAAAGAACAAGAACTTTCCGGGCAGTGCACCGAGAGCATGAGTGGAAACTGAGTGGGCCTGAAGAACGGGGAGGTCAGGGCAGCTGTTGCAGAGAAGGAGGGAGAGGACAAGTGCCACAGCTGGAGGGGACAGCTCCCGCTCAGCACAGCCACCCTCAGCCTGACAGAGTGAGACATCATGGGACGGGACATAGCCAGGAGCCAGGGCCTCTGGGAAGACCCCGGTCCAGGGTTCCTCGCTCCTTTTCAGGAGCCCCTCAAAGGCCTGAAGGGAAGGGAAGGAACCAGACTGTGGGAGAGGCTGGCTCCTGGCATGGCCTCATCCCTCCCTCCCTGGAGTCCATCAGGTCTCCTCCATTTTACAGACGTGGAGATTGAGTCATAAGGCAAATGGCTATTTGGTCACAGCCACACAGCTGATAAAGGACAGAGCCCTGATTTGCACCTTAGATGGGCCACTGTTCCAAGCATGGCACAGGGACAGCCCCGAGGAGCTGTCTGGGGTGCCTCATTCCTGTGGGATGCCAACGTATTGGGAGGGCATACAGCCACTTCCTCCCACTAATCCCCAAAGCCCTCTAACTCACCAGTGCACTAGGCAGTTCCCCCCATTGAGGCGGCAACAGTGGATGAAGTTGATACATTCTTTGAAGTGCTTTTTGCTGGAGAAGAAAAACAGTGTAGGGGGCACTAAGGGGCAGAGGTCTTAGGAGGCACCCCTCTCCCCCTTTATGAGAAGGCAAGAGAGGAAGAGCCCTGGTGCTCAGGCAGCCAGTACGTGCAGTGAATAGAGAACACCTGTGTGAAGCAGGTATTTCAGGCAATGGCAGAGGCCAATGATGGCACCTCCCACTGCCAAGGCAAGGGTACCTCTCTGCTGGGCTCTTCTTCTCATGAGTGGAGGAGACACTTTTCCAGAGTCTGCAGTCAGATCATTTGGGGACAGTGATGGCCAGCAATGGGGTAGTTGGGATCAAGATTCCCAAGGGGCATGGATGTCTGACCAGGACCTCTTCCCCCTAGGGAGGCACTGATGCTAATAACATGAGCAAAGATCATGCTGAGCTCTTATTGCACTCCAGGCCTTGTCCTAGATCTTCAAGTCATGCCATCTGTCTGAAAGCTTCCATGACCCTGATTCCATGCCTGCTTTCCCTCTCAGAGAGGGAAAGTGATTTGTCCAACATCACATACACATAGCAAGTTAATGGCAGAGGCTGGCTGGAACCCTGATGGCAACTCCAAAGCCTGGAACAGACTGAACCTGACCCTTTCGAATCCACTGGTCCCCCTAATTCTGAAAGACAGCGTACTCTCTCCATTTCATGACTGAAGAAACAGATCTAGGAGGCTAAGGGTCTTGGCTGGGGTCAGGGGTGGGCATAAGCAGGGGTGTGACTGACATCTGGGTCTGGTGACCACCTGTGCTATGGGCCCCAGGTCAGCATTCTGGCCTGAGTCTTCTCTGTCCCCTCCCTGACCACCTTTACCCTCCCTGCCACCATTACAGGAAGCAGCTGTGTGCCAGCCCATCCAAGGGAACTTACATGGGGACCTCAGGGGTGTCGGCCACTGGGATTCGAAGGTAGGTTATGTCCTGCAAGTACAAAACACATGTGGGCAGTAGGAGGCCCTTGCCTGTGCCCACTTACCGTAGCTGGGCCACCCTAGCACCTTGGGACCCCACACTAGTTCTCAGCCCTCTCTTGGCCATTGCTGTCTTCTCTGTCCAAAGAACATAGATGCCGTCTTTGAGGGCCTCCCAGCTCTGACTGATTCCAGAGCGGATGGCAGCCTAACCCCATAGGTACCTTGGAAACAAGAACTTGATAGAAAGAATCCAGATACTCTTTTAATAGCCCCATGAAGACTCTTAAGTAGCCACTTACTAGGCCCCTTAAGGTGATCTCACCTTCAAATGATAATTACAGAAATGCATATAAGAAGCCCGAAGTCTTCTTATAACAACAACACAGATGTTATTGTCTTGTGAAAAAACAATAATTATGAAACAAGCTTGTACTACATCAGTTGCGGTCATAAACCTAAATGGAAATTATTAAAATTATTAATCAATTGTCAATACTTTCTCCAACACACTTATGACAACATCCTTCACTTCATGCTTAACCTTCACACAAGATCATAAAGATTATTTTTCCCATATTCCAAGAACCTCATCAGTTTTCCTCAAGGGCCTCTCTTAGCCCTTGGATATTTAAGCGGCTCTTTTTAGGAGGTTGGCCCACCTCTGGCCAGTGGCTGTGGGACTCCTGTCCAGGTTCTCATTCATTAGTGGCTTTGTTTGCAATTCCAGCCCTTTGCCAACTCCAAGGTCACAAAATCCTTCATCTTTTGCAAGGTTTGCAGTTTCACTTTGCAACACACTTGGCCTTGGGTTTGCACAGCATTATCAAACCCGGACTGATAAATTCACTGATGGATGGGGAAGGACAGAGCTTGTGAGAAGAGGGGCAGACTGTTGGAACAGAGACTCCTTTTGCAAGCAGTTATTTCATTAGTAAATATATTCATGGCTGGATAACCTTCCCCAGGCAACCTAGTGGCTGCACACTCTAAAGCAAGCCTACCCTAAAGCAAAATCAGACTCCACTGACCTGGAAAGTTCTTGGAATGACACTGAGAATCACAGATTATTATTGGAGGTTGCTCTTAGCGACTAACAAATCTGGGAAACTAAGACCCAGAGAGGGGACGGACCCTGCTCAAGGTCACACAGCAAACCTGTGACAGAACCAAGTTTGAAATCAAGTCTCCAGTGTCCTTTCCCACCCACATTTCTTTTCCTCCAGTGGGTGACTCAGTGTGATAGGAAGGGTGGGGGGAGGCTCTTTTTCTGGGATAAGAATATGATTAACTTTGTAATGACATCAGATGTACTCCATGAGCACCTATTATGTGACTCTCGACAGCTCAGGGAGGCAGGTACTTTCATGAAATTCCCTTTCTACAGATCAGGAGATTGAAGTTCAGAGAGGTAAAGTCCAGTGCCCAAGGTTACAGAGAAAAATGGTGAAGGTGTGAACCTGGGCTCTGGACCAAGTTCCACCCCAGCCTGTCTTTTCCAGGTCTTGAGAAAAGCAGCTCCGACCCTCTTCGCAGGAGCCACACTGTACAGGGCACAGAGCCCCTGCACCAACTGCAGCCCTTTGCCGTCCAGCGCTGAGGTCACAGTGCAGACGCAGGACTGTCCTTTAGGAATCATCTATTCTATAAGGCTAACAGGAAGCCCTCGTGGGCCTTTTTAAGGTTTCGGCCTCTGGAGCAAGATGGCCTGTGTGACCTTAGGCAAGTTACTTTACCTCTCTGAGCCTTAGTTGCCAAGTAAGGATGCAATCAAATAGCAGGCCAGTTTTCAACCAGATGAGTTGGCATGGGTCCAGGAGGCAGCACATAGTAGGTATTGATAGCATTGTGAGGGCTTGAGTCCTCCCCACCTACACCCAGCCCTGGGATGGGGCAAGAAGTACCTGCAGCAGAGGCTGGGGTGACTCATGGATGGAGATGATATGTGTGATCTTATTCCGGCCCAGCTGATCCAGGTCTTTGGCATCTGAAAGAAACATGATGCTTGAGCCAATCTGGCAGGTGTAACTTATTTGTTTCTGATGGCTAAGGGAGACAGGGACTCCCTGCTTAGCTCTCTTCCTCCCCCTCCCACTCTACTTTACCCCCCCAGCCCTCCCCCACCCTCACCCCCAGCAGCTCCCAGCTCCCTCCCCACTGCCTGTTCCTGGCATGCCAGGTCTTGCCACACTCAGGCTTTATTTGGTCTTGTGACCAGAGCACCCACAATTAATAGCTCATCGTCTCCCTGGCCCTACTCACGCTGTTCTTTCCATCGCAAATACCCTTCCCTGGCACAGCCTTGACCCAGCAGTTCTACTTCTAGGAATGAACTGCATGGGGTTGGCTGGCAGAGAAAGCTGTGGGGAGAGGACGCTGTTTGAGGAAGTCCCGTTTATACCAGTAAACACATCACCAGTTTTAACAAAGGGAACCATCTTAACGGCCATCAATGGATATGGCACAGCCATTGAAAAGATCTCCATGTTCTGATGAGTAACAATATATTATTAAATGGGAAACCCAGGCTGCAGAGCAGCACGCTGAAGAGGTTCTATTTTTGTTTTAAATATTACATCTGTATCTACAACGAGATATGAAAAATGACCCAGGGATGTGCCCATCCTGCTGCTGGTGGTCATCTCTCGGGGCTGGGCTCCAGGATGCCCAGACCTCTCACAAGCAGACAAACGACAGCCTTCTAACTCCAAATGTCCACTTCCTTGCTTAACAAACGTTTACTGAGGGCTTATTGTGTGCAGCCTGGGCTGGCCTGGGGGTCGGGGTCAATCCGCTTCCTGGCCTGTGCCCTCACTTGCTTAGCCAGATTCTGAGATGAAGCTGAGGGAGCTCCCAGGGAGGAAGGCACTGGGGCTTAAGAGAGTGGAACAGCAAAGGGGAGGGGCGGGGTGAAAGCAGAAGGCCCTGCCCCAGCTCAGCTGTCCTGCCCTTGCTGAAGCGTCAGCCCTTCTCTTAGCACAAGCCTGGACTGGCAGAGTGAGTGGTCTCTGTGGGCAGTGCTGACCAAGGATGTTTCCCAGGTAGAGTCTAGTTTCCAGAGACCACTCCTCTAAGGAGGTTGTAGGGGGCCAGGGGGCCCAGCTGCTGACTGGATCCCCCAGACAGGCTTTAACCCAGCACCTTGGGCAGAAAGAACCCTTAGGGGCAGGTGGGCCTTGTGCAAGGGAGAGGCTGAGGCTCAGAGCAGGTGCAGACTTGCCCAGAGTCCAGAACTCTGAGCCCTTGGCACTGGGGACACGACCCAGCCTGTATGCCCCCCAGTCCTCAGGAGCTCCTTCCCCCACCCTGTCTGGCACGTTCCTCCGCCCTCAGGGCCCCATTCCTTAGTTCACCCGAGATGTGTGGGCCAGAGCATGAATGGTGGACACAGTCCATGCCTTGGGACAGAGTGGGCAGTGCTCACCAATGAAGTTTCCGAGGTAGAGTCCAGGAAGTACCTACAGGAAAGACAGGCAGGGGTCAGTGGGGGAGGGGCTGCACACTCTGCAGGGAGCTGGGGCCCACAGCCCCTCTCTTGTCCCATGATGGTGCCTGGACTCAGGGAGCAATCACCTCCCTTCCCTGAACTTGGACTCTGTGTGAGGCATGATGATGCTGAGGTGGGCGGTGTGGGCTGGAGAAGGGAGACCAGCTAGGGTAGGAATAAGGAGAAGAGGAGGGGAGCAGAGATGCCTGGGGGGAGGGGCACCAGGGTGGGCGGAGGGGAATTCTGAGCATGGGGAGAGGAAGGCAGAGGCAGGCAGAGGAAGGATAGAGAAACAGCCCCAGAGAGCCAGGAGGAGTCAGAGACAGTGAGACAGAAACACATGGAGACAGAAAGAGACCCTGAGTCTGGGAGTGACAGCCAGGGAAAGACAGAGAATGAAACCAGAGTCCCAGCAACCAGCAGAGGCAGACTCAGGGAGTCAGACACCAGAGAGACACACAGACAGAGGTGTGAACAGATTCACAGAGATAGAGAGAGACACACAGACCCCAGAGAGACACCATTTCAGAGTCACAGAGAGACAGAGATACACACACAGAGACTCTCAGAGAGAACAGAAGGTCAGGGGCGGGCAGAGCCACCCAGACAGAGTCCGGGGCTGGGCCCGAGCTGGGGGTGACCAGGTGCGGGCGGCCTGATCCCCGGTCCCCTACCTTGGTCATGCCATTCCCCATGGTCCCGGGGGCGGGGGTCCGGGCGCACCCCCAGCTCGCCGCCCGGAGAGCGCTCCGGTCGCAGCTGTCTTGCTGGCCCAGGCCCGGCACCTGCAGCCTGGCGGCGGGGATCGGGGGGCCAAGCGTCCGCGGCCCCGCCCAGCCCTGCCCAGCCGCCGCCACCACCGCCCGCCGACCCCCGGCCAGGGAGGGAAATGATGGTGGAGCCGCCGCCGCCGCCGCCGCCGCTACCGCCGCCACTGCCGCCGCAGGCTCCTCCTACCCCCTCGGTCATGTGGGCCCCCCCCCGGGTCGCGGCAGGGGGCTGGACAAAGCCCCAGTGTGCCGGACCCAGGGCCCGCGGGACAACGGCAGCTTGTTGGGGCCGCGTGGGGCCACCACCTCCGGAGGTGGGGGGCGGGGACGCTCCCCCTACCCTGGCACTGTCTGGCGCGGGAGGGGTGTGGGAAGGTTAGGGGAGGCAAAGAGCCCCCAGCTGGGGACTTAGCGACTCAGAACCCAGTTTTAGCTCCTCCTGGACCTCCTGCGGGCCCTGGGTCGGAACAGCCAGTTCCTTCGATGTCAGTTTCCATTAGAAACGGTGGGGGCTGGGCTTTGGTGGCTGAGTCCTCTGCTTTTCAGATTCCGTGTGAGATGAGACCCTTTTCCCAACCCCCAAGCGGGCTTCCCACCTGTCAGCTGTCCTCCACCACACTCACCCAACCCCCTGTCTTCCATCCACCCATTCATTCATCCATCTACCGGTCCACCCATTGTCCCATCCATCCATGCACGTTGGCCCCTACAAGAGTAGCACCATGCTAGGATCAAACATAACCACCTTTAGGGACCCCAGGAAACCAGAGGTAAATGTGAGCAGAGGGAGGGGGAGGCAGGGTTAGAGTCACCTGGGACCCTTGCCGTAGAGACTACCACAGAGTGTAGTTAGAGGGAGAATCCTGCTCGGCCAGGGGGAGGTCTAGTTATATGACCCTATTCACCTCTGACCTGCTGAGTGACCCTGGGCTAGTGCCCATGGAGTCCCAGCCACCCTTTCTGGGCATCTCAGTGTGTTCAGGGGAAGCCTTCTTGACTACCAGGACCATAGCTGGAGAATGTAAAATAATTGAAACCAGATACCCCCCATGGGACTGAAATAGAAGCTGCTGAGCCAGCTCCAGCAGTGGCCTCCCCACCCCTCCATCTATAGGAGCAGGTGACAGTGGCAGGAATGGCGGCACAGAGCGGGACGGAACTGATTTGAAGAGCAGTGACCAGAGAAAAGGAAAACTGCTTTTCCTCCTCAAATTCACTGCTTTTTCCTCCTCAACTTCACTGCTTTCCAAATTCACTGCTGATGTGGCAATGCCTCCAACTGTCAGCTCTTTCTGTGCCTTGGGTTCTCACAGGAACCAAATTGTTGTACAAAGGTTTACTGAGCCTCTCCCTTGTGGTAGGTCCCAGAGACATGGAAGTAAGCAGCTGACCCCAACTGCTCGTGCCTAACAGTCTGGCCTAACAGAAATAGAAGGTGAACCATGTGTACAATTTGAAGTTTCCGGTAGTCATATTAAAAAAGCAGGTACAGGTTGTTAATGATATATCCAAAACCCAAAATATAATCTTGTCTACATGTAGTCAATCTTGCAAAATTGGGGACATGTTTTACATCTTTTTTAAAAATTATATCTTTTAAAATCCAGTGTATATTTCATACTGAGAGCCTATCTCAATTCAGACTAGTCACAAGTCAAATGCTTGATAGTCACATATCATTCATCTCAGGTCCTGAAAGGGAGGGGAACAAAATAGGCAAATAGACAAAACATTTACAAATGGCTATTTTTTTTTTCTATAAAGGAAACAAAGGGGGGAGGAAGAATCTCTCTGAGTAGGTGATATTTGAGATGGCCTGGCATAGATGAGCTATCCGGCAACTGAAAGAGTAGAGAGAGCATTTCCAGCAGAAGGAACAATTCAGGCAAGGCTGCGGGAATGGCTTGACTTTTAGGGGTATCCTGTGGGACTGGAGGAAAGAGGACTGAGGGGAAGTAGTAAGAGATGAGGTTGAAGAGGAGAACGAGGGATCTGGCATGCAGGACCACATTGGCAGCTTGGGTTTGATGGAAAACCAATGGGAAAATTAAATGTGGGGGGTGGCATCTGTTTTACAATGTAATTCAGTCTTTTGGCTTCCCAGATTAGGGAGGCAAAGCAGGGAGACCAGTGAGAAGGTTATGCAGCAGCCAGGTGAGAGACAATGGTGGCTTGGAGGCAGAGTGGAAGCCAAGAAGCTGGAAAGAAGGGGATACACTAAACATAGATGAATATTTTAGCAATCCATCTGGCAGAATTTGAAGATAGATTGGAAATGAGGGAAAGGAAGGAATTCCAGGATAATCCCCAGTTTTCCTGCCTTAAATATTCTTATGTGTGCCACACACAGTAAGTAAAAGCAGGGTCAGTCACTTACTCAACATATATTCACTGGGTACCAAATTATACTTGAGAAATACTCAAGTATACTTTGCACCAAGAATGGATTGACATATGATTTGAGTTTCCCAGAATGCCCACAAATGGATAACATTAAAAAATGCTGTTAATGGGGACACAGACTAGTTCATTGTCATAGCTCTGGCCTCAGCACCTCTGTGAACCTGGGCAGACAGCCAAAAGCCCCAGGTCTGTTTCTTCATCCACAGGGGGCAATTATTACAGTTTTTTTTTACCTTTACTTTTTTTTGGTGGGGGGGGATTGGCAGATAATCAAATCACATGTGCTAAAGAATGCTAAAATGATAAAGATCCTTAAAAAAAGGCAATAGCGTGAGTAAATTCTACCTCTACCCACTTAATATCTATGTATTATTCAGCCATTTAAAGTATTAGTTGTTTCAAAGTCCGATTTGCCTTAAATATTGTGAAGTGACTGTTTTATAAAACTAATATTATGAAAATGTTAAAATATAGGTGTGGGTATTTTTTATGTTAGAAAATATTTGTTTATTTTTATTTATTTATTTATTTGAGACTAGGTCTTGCTATGGGATAGTCCCAATCCCACGGACTCAAGAGATCTCCAGCCTCAGCCTGCCAGGTAGCTGAGATTATAGGTGCATGCCACTGTGCCCAGCTATATTTTGAGACTAGGTCTCACTATGTTGCCTGGGGTAGTATTGAACCATGGACTCAAGTTATTCCTGGCCTCAGCCTCCCTCCCTAGGCTGGGATTAAAGATGCATGCCACCATGCCTGGTCTAGAAAATATTTATATATCTAATAAGATATGGCAGAGTGATGCTGCGCAGTTACTGAGGCTGGACTGTAAGAGAGGATGAAAGTTCCACCTAGATTGCTGGACCTCCTGTGTTTGTAGTCTCCACTTACCATGTAAGCAGGCTGACTGTTTGGAAGCCATGTTGTGAAGAAGCCCAAAACAGTCCCCTTAAGAGACCACATGGAGGATGGTGGGATACATGAAAAGAGATACCTGCTGACAACTCTCTTTTGTACACTTAGCAGTAGGTTTTGGGATATTTTCATGTTAATTTAGGTCTGGATCATTCCTTTTTATCACTGTATGGTATTTTATTATTAGAACACATCTCACTTTATTCATCTACCACCCTACTAGTGGACATTTAGATTGTTTCTAATATTTTCACTATCATTTTGATTTGTATTTCCCAATTTTCCTGTTGGCTATTAGAGTTTCTTCTACTTAAAGTTCCCTATCTATATTTCTTGCCCATTCTTCTTTTGTTTTGAAGGAGTTTTTGTCTTAATGGTTTGTAGGAGTTCTTTGAGTATGAGTCCTTTACTATATGTATTGCAGATATTTCCTCCTCATCTGTAGCTTACCTTTTAATCAAATTTAATGTCTTTTGTTAAATGAGTTTAAAACTTGAGTCATAGATCAATTCCTTTCTTTTATGAGCCGTGCTTTATTTTTGTTTATCTAAGAAGTCCTTTCCTATCTTGAAACTATAAATATATTGTATATATATACATATTTCTGATAATTTGAAATATTTGTCGTATTTATTCTTTAATCCATTTGAAATTGGCATCTATTTTTCACTCCTAAGAAAAGCTGGTTCCTCAGTACTGTTCACTGAGTCCTCCATCCTTTTCCCACTGATACATGATGCCATTTCTATTGTACATCAAGTTAACACTACCATACACACCATGCACACACACACACACACACACACACACACACACATACCTATATCTCTTTTTAGGACCCCTGTTGTATTCCATTGACACTTGATTCTCTCAATCATAATTGGACTTAGTAGGCATAGAAATACCTTCTTTCCCCAACACAAATACTTTTTTTTTCGGTTTAAGTTCTCTCTGATTTAATTTGGGGGAAAAATCTTTATGTTATCCCACGCACGGATAGCATATATCCCTCCATTTATTCAGGCCTTTTTTAATGTCCTTCAATAATATTTTGTAATTTTCTCCTGAAAATATAAGCTCCACAAGAACAGATGTTTGTTGGTTTTGTCCACTGCCATATGCTCAAAGTTGAGAATATGGCATGGCATAGAATAGATGCTTAATAAGAAATTAATAAAATGTCTTGCATGTATTTTGTTAGATTTCTACATAATATTGCTGTTGCTACAAAGCAATAACATAGTTTTTTTTTTTTTTTTTAAGTTTCTAGTCAATTGCTATGGTTGGTATATGAATCCCTGGACGGTGGGGGAGTGAGACGCAGGAGGACAGGGAGTCAATACAAGGTGTATCAGCTAATAAGGTGCCAGTTTGGATATGCTGGGAACGCAGGGGAGACACTGCAGGATTAGTTCTCTAAAGAGCTCTTTGGACGCGGGGTAGAGAATGAATCAGAACGGATAAGGTGAGTTTGGACACTGGCAGACCGATTAAGAGGCCAAAGCAGGCATTGAGGAGAGTCCTGGCATGGAGCTGGTGCCTAGGAATTAGAGAATGAAGACGAGAAATAGAAGTGTCAGAGTGACCGCTTTACCAACGACCAGGTGACCTAGTGAGAGACCGGTGAGAAAACAGTACCATCCCTTTTACCAAGAAAATTTTCAGACTCAGGGTTCTCAAACTAAGTGCAGCTGGAGGTGGATCTGTCAATAAGGTGTGGAAAAGGGCTGCGGGAATCTGACTGGGTGTGGCCCCGGGGTGGAGGAGGTAAGAGGTTCGGAGAGAAACGCTGGAGTAGAAGGATCCGCGACGCCTGAAGGCTCAAGTTTCCAGAACCAGGGCTCAGAGCCAGGCTAACTACGCCGGGAGGAGTGTCCTGGGTTCACCCAATCAGAGCGGCGGGTCTGGACCCCTGTGTCGCCTTGACAACGGGACGCGCAAGCTCGCGTGGGCTGCAGTGGCATTTTGGATCAGGCCCTGGGGAATCGTATCATGTCGCGACCGAAGGTAGGGGGCCCCGGCCGACCCAGATGTTTTCATAGTCTCTGGAGGGGTGTGGGGGAAAGGGGCGAGTTCAGACTGTGGAGGGATTAAGAACTAGTGAGTCGGCGGGAATTCGGAGAAGGAAAATGATTAATTTAGAGGAAAGACTACAACTCCCGGCGTGCCACGCGCCAACGGTTGTCGCGTAGTCCGGCCAGTTGGCGGGAAATTTACGAAATTTAGGATTCTAAACTACTCTCTGAACCCGAGAAAAGTAAAGAATTTCGAAATTTCTTTTTACTCTCTCTTTTTTTTTTTTTTTTTTTTTTTTTTGAGACTAGGTCTTGCTATTTTTGCCCGTGGAACCGCAGGCTCTCGTTGCCCGAGGTAATCAGACTCAAGCAATCCCCAGCCTCAGCTTCCCAGGTAGCTGGGATTACTGGCGCGCACCACCACGCCCAGCTGGGATTACTGGCGCGCACCACCACGCCCAGCTGTTTTTTTTTGGAACTAGGTCTCGCTACGGGCCCCAGGCGGGACTCGAACCGCGATCCCTGGCCCCGGCCGCTTCATAGGCTGAAACTTACAGGCACGAGCCACCATGCCGGGCTTCAGAATTCTTGACTAGGAAAAGCTCTTAGGGAGGGATTTACCCTGCCCTTTCTTTGTCCGGTCCATACATTCATAATCCATTCACACCTCGCGGCCCCCTTCTCTCTCCGACCTCCCCCCAAAACCACGCTAATTAGTGCCTTTTCCAAGTTAAACCCAGTGCGGGCCAACCGGAAACAAGTGAATCAGACAAGCCCGTGTCCTCAAGGAGGGCCAAGGCTAACTCCCCCATTTGAAGGGTGGGAAAAAGACCCAAAGAAGGATCATGATTTATTCTAAAGCCCAGCTTTCTCCACCCACTCATTCTGCATTCCATCTGTCATGAATGCCGCCTCCATTTCTTTAATTCTTCCTCATAACAACAATAAAAAAAAATTCCCAGTGATTACAATGGACTGGCCCTGAATATCTAGCATAATCTATTTTGAAGTCCATTGGTTTTCAACTTTAGTTCCACCTGCAACTTTAATTTCCCTTTACCACAGATAGAATTATTCTTCCTACCACAATATGCTGGTATCAAAGAACAAGAAAATGAGATTTAAGGCACTATTTATAATGGTACCACAAAAATCAAATACCTATGAATAAATTTTAAAATGTTCATAATTTCTATACTGAAAACATCGTGGAAAGAAATTAAAGATGACGAATGGAGAGAGATAAACCATATTCATGAATTAGAAGACTCATTACTTTATGATGTCACTTCTTCCCAAAATGCATAGAGATTCAATATACACCTACTCAAATTCCCAACTGCTTTTCTGAATAGAAATTAGCCAGCTGATTCTAAAATTAACATTGAAGTGAAAGGAACCTAAATTGCAAAGACAAGCTTGAAAAAAAGTTGGAAGTTTTATGCTACCTGATTTAAAAATTTACAATAATTAAGACAGTGTGGTAGTGACATAAGTATAGACGAATAAGTAGATATAAGAAAATAGAGTCTAGAGGTAGATCCACGTATACACAGTCAATTGAATTTTGACAGAATATTCAGTGTAGTTTAGATAGGAAAGGAAAAACTTTTCACCCGAAAATTATAGCAACATGAAAAATGGAATTGAAAGCAGAAACATATAAAAGATATAATTTTAAAAGTTTAAGACTTAACTAATACTGGGATAGTTGGAGAGTTTGCATGAATAAATGGAATAAGATTTCACTTGCTTTAGGTTAAGTGTGGGTAGAACCTGTAAATTTCACAGGATAGCTATTAGCATGAATACAACGCATTATATTAGACTCTGTTCTAGCTGACTCAGAAGGAAGAGGGTTGAAAGTCAGAGAGACATGGTCCCATTGGTCTCAAAGGAGGAAAACACCAGATTGTGAACTGCCTCTGGGTAGTTGGAAAGAGCTCTAAGTGACATGTTGAAGCGAAAGCAGTTCCAGCAGATGACTGGCAAGTAAACAGGGATCTCAGTCATACAATTCCAAGCAACTAGATTAGGTCAACAATCTGGGTGGTCTTGGAAGAGGATCCCAAGTCCTGAGTGAGAAACCATAATCCAGGCCATCACCTTGATTGTATCCTTGTGAGATGTGAGCCAAGGATCTCTCTATGCTCTGCCCAGACCCCTGACCCATAAAAACTGTGAGGTACAAATTTGCACTGTTTTAAGTCACTATGTAGTAATTTGTTATGCGTGTTAGAAAACGAATACAGATGGCAAATCTGTGCCGGCTGTGAAATCATCCTGCACAAGATAAAGTTCAATTTCCCTTTTCATTTGTGCTTTAGGGCCCAGGACTGAGGACCAAACTGTTTTGGACAGGGTAGGAGCAAAACGATACCTGCCGCTCGTTCAAAAATTGGGAGGTCTATTTGGAGTGGAGGAAATTAGCGCTGATTTGAATGTTTGACCCAGCCCTCTTCTGGAGCCTGGATCTCAGCTCTCTCCTGGAGCCTGGATCTGATCAAACATTCAAGATTAGCACAGGGCTAGCTCCTTTTCATAGATCCTACTCAGCTCAGCCCTCAGTACTGAGATTCAGAGTTAGTTCTCATGAATGTTGAAAAACAGGTATTCATTATGTTGGTTATGTCTATGAACTATGTCTACAGTGACATGATCCATACTTAGGCTTTCATTTCAAGAACCAAATTTCTGAGTTTGGCTAGGCTGGAACTTCTAAAACTTCATGACTCAGGATCTGGGTTGTGTTGCCTTTGATGGTTCAAGCACTTAACACTTGCAGTAAGTTGAGCTATAAAGTTGGGGTGGATATGCAAAAACAGTTGCATCACTTCTCTTTTCTCATTGCAGAATCAAAACTACAAGGGCCATGGATTGTCAAAGGGAAAAGATCGGTGAGTGGGTCCTCCTGCCTGATCCAGTAATCACAGAACTGCCTACTCTCCATCCTTCCTTCATTCCTTTCCTACATTCTTCCATCCCTCTTACCCCTCTTCTTTACTTTAACAATGATGATGAGAACCACAGAGATAATAAAAATTAGTGATTATTAAGCACTTGCCAAGTACCAGACCCTGGGCTAGTCATTTTACTTGTATTATCTGGTTGACTTTGTGCCATAGTCCTTTAAGTAGGTACTACCATTGTGTCCATGAAGCTTAGAGGACTGGGTAACTTGCTTAGAACCATGAGATCAGATAGGAGAAGGGCTTGTTGAATTCCAGGACCTGTTTTCTATATCTTTTCTGTCTCCTTCAACAACCATGTGATGACTTGACAACTCGAATTTCAGCTCAGTCCTGATCCTCTACTTCATTCTGGAGCAATAACCTGAACGCAGACCCAGCATCTCTTTGTATTCCCACCTGTAACAATATCCACATGCAATGTGCCGGGCACGGTGGCTTGTGCCTGTAAGCTTCAGCCTATGAAGTAGCAGGGGCTAGGGATCGCGGTTCAAGCCCCTCCTGGGGCCCGTAGCGAGACCTAGTTCCAAAAAAATAGCTGGACGTGGTGGCGTGCGCCTGTAGTCCCCACTACCTGGGAAGCTGAGGCTGGGGATTGCTTGAGTCTGTGGTACCCCAGGCAACGAGAGCCTGCGGTTCCACGGGCAAAAATAGTGAGACCTAGTCTCAAAAACAAACAAACAACAACAACAAAAAAACAATATCCACCTGCAAAAAATCAGGGGTGAGAGGAGGAGGCTTTGCTGAAGATTTCTGTGGGACTTAGTGGGAGGTAGTTTGCATGCATACACCCTGGGAATAATTGAGATATTTCAATTTCATCAGGTATGTCTATGCTTTCTAAAGTCCCTCCTGGCTGTTCTCTGGCAGGGGAAAACATGAGATTTCTGGTCCTTCCCTCTCAGAGTACCCATGTTCTTCATCTTCTTCCTCCTCATACTACCTTGTCACTACCCTGTCCATTTCTCTTTCTCTACCCTGTCCATTTCTCTTTCTCTACCCTGTCCATTTCTCTTTCTCCCTCCCTCATCTCTTATACAGAATGTCTCATCTCTGCTCGAGATCCTGGTTGTAAATGTACACATCTACTCCAATACCAGGAAACACAGAGAGCTCTTCTGTGAACAGGACCCACCATCTTTTTTTTTTTTTTTTTTTTGAGACTATGTCTCTCGCTATTTTTGCCCGTGGAACCGTGACTCACATTGCCCGGGGTACCACGGACTCAAGCAGTCCCCAGCCTCAGCTTCCCAGGTAGCTGGGATTATAGGTGCACGCCACCACACCCAGCTATTTTTTTGGAACTTGGTCTCACTATGTTGCCCCGAGCAGGACTCAAACCGCGATCCCTGGTCCCTGCTGTGGCTTCCTAGGCTGCCGTTTACAGGCATGTGCTACCATGCTTGGCCTGGGCGGGTCTTGAACCCACAGACTCAAGCGATTCCTAGTCGCAGCTGTACTCTAGGTTGTGCTTAAAGCCACGAGCCACTGTGCCCAGCTCCACCCATCTGTTTTACAAGCTATGGTAGATATAGTTAGACCCCACAGAAGTGTGTTTAGCTACAAGAAGAGAAAAATGCAACTTACAGTAGCTTTTAAAAGGTGTGTTTATTTTCCTCATATAACAAAGAAGCTGGAGGTCTAGGGCAGTGGTTCCTAGTGCAAGACATCTAGTGTCTCCATGACTATTTTGACTTGGTCCTTGGGGGCACAATGGCTGCTGTCTCTTGTAAAACTGTATCAGTAGTGAAACTGTGTCAGAGGCTGCCAGCTAAGGCTGGACTGGACTCATGCTGTGAAATGAGGAAAACTTCATTTCACTATCTTATCGGCTTCAGAATACTGAAGACAGGACTGACACGAAGGAAGTCCTGAGAGCAAAGAGCAGCTTCTCCATTCCTCCAGTGTTTAGCTTTAGGAACATTCCTTAGGAGTTACCAACAAATGTATGGGTAAAGTCCTGCCTGCCATTATCTCAGAGGAACTCATGTTTTACCCAAATTTTATTGTACCTCGGTCATTAGTCTTCCCTAGTTAATTAGTCGTAAAACCTTCTCTTGGCCACCTTTTCCCCCCCTTGCCTAGACCCTATAAAATGACTAGTAATTTACCTTAAAGTTGCAACCAGCCATGCCTCTGATAGCCCAGTCTTTGACTGTGTCAATCTCTCTCGTTTGTCCTTTCTCGCAACTCTGCGCCCAGCTCTTTACAAAACTGAAACTCTATACCTACTAAACAACACCCTGTATCCCTCCTACCTCTGGCAACCTCTGTTCAGTTTTTTGACTGTTCTCAGAACCTCACACACAGGATAACATAGCATTAGCATGATGTTCTCAGAAGTCATCCACACGGTGATATTTGTCAGTATTTCCTTCTTTCTTAAGGCTGAGTAATATTTCATTATGCAGATAAAGCATGTCTTGCTTATCTGTTAATCTGTTAGTGGACATTTAAGTGGCTCCAATTGTGAATACTGCTGCTGTGAACGTGGGTGTACAAATGTCTCATGGCAACCTGCCTTTCAGTTCTTCAGTGTGTATATCCAGAAGTGGAATTGGTGGCTCCAACGGTGATCTAATTGCTGGATCCTAGTCTTTTTTGAGGAACTACCAAGCTGTTTTTCACAACAGGTGCATTCTCATCAACAGTGCATGAGGGTGCCACTTTTTCCATATCTTTGCCAACATTTGTTATTTTTTGCTTTTTCTTTCCCTGGTAGCCACCCAGTGGGTGACAGGTAGCATTTAATTGTAGTTTTGATTTGTCTTTCCCTGATGAGACAAGTGAGGACACTTGATTTTGTTGGGGGTTAGGCCAAGCAGAACAGTAAGTAAATTTGTTGTCTTGCAAGGTTATCCCTTCTCTGGTCTTTGGGCTAGAAAGAGCAGGCTTTTGCTGGAGCTTTAGTTTCCTTTGCTCACTGGCATTTCAGGTTTGCCAATTTCTTTATTTCCACACCTGGGACCTATGAAGCCAAAAGGAAACCCAGGGAATTCACGACCACATTGTTCCTTGAATCCTGAGGTTCCTGGCCAGTCCTCCCACCTTTCAGAGTCTTGATATATCTGCTTTTAGGTAAGTTGGTGACTCTGGAGTACAAGTGTGGCCTTAATTAGATGTCTTGGTGGTTTTGGATGTGTTGGTGGTTTTAATTGTACCAGTAGGTAGAAAAAGGAAAAGTCAACTTATGTCATTTTCTCAGAAATGTCCCAGAAAAAAGGACTAGAAAATCCTGACCATTTACTATAAGGACTAACCATGACACATGTAAAGCACTGGCACATAGTAGGCATTGAATAAAATAACTGTTATTACTCTTCAAAAATCTAAAAAATTCTCTCCACTGTGACGCTAAACTCTGAAATTAAGTAATTCTCTTTTGGCATTTTCAGGCATAGAATGTGATTTCTTCCTTTCCATTTTTCCCTATACCTGGACCATCCAGGGAAGTAGCTGGTCCTGAACAAGCGTTCTGTTACCTTGTCTTTCAGAGAACAGAGAGCATTGATCCGATTCAAGACTACGCTTGTGAATACACTCATGGACGTCCTTCGCCACAGGCCAGGATGGGTGGAAGTAAAAGAGTAAGCCCCTCATCCCAGACAAACTGCACTCTGCCTTCCTTTAGTCTCACATGTCCATGTCTATTTTTCTCCTAGTTCCTCTGGGCAACCTAGCATGACTGTGACAGGACCCGTATTTAGTTAGCAATCACAGCATGTCAGGGGTCTTACTGATGCTGGCTCTATCCTATATAAGCCTTACAGTTAACCAAAAAGAAACAGCTGTGTACAGAAGTATTAAGCCAGTCACTGATGCTCATACAGCACTTGTGTCAGCAAGGGTTTCAAATCGAATAACTCCATTCCACAACCTTGTGCAGTAGCTTTCAGGAGAATCAGTCTCAGAAACCTGCTGACTTGAATCCTCTAAGATGGCAGGTCCAATTCAAGGGCTGCCCTTAGCTGCTTTTTAGTTTTAAGGCCTTAAACAAGTTGTTTGACCTTTAAGCCTACAGTTCTTTTTTTATGCTGGGCACTCAGGATGCTGAGGTGAAAAAAAACGTACACATAGTAAGTACCTGTATTAGTTATGGTCAAGGTTTGGTTGGTTGTGTGGAGCCGAAATTGAAAGTAAAAGGGTCCTTGACACATGACACATTTATTTCTCTTTCCCACTGAAGTCTAGAAGTGGAAATTCAGAGGTGAAAGAAATATGAGACATCAGCCTCCATTCTGCCACCTTGCTGTTCCTAGAGGGAGGCCATCATGCTGGTGATATGGGATGGCACTCTGGCTCTTGTCCTACATCCACATCCCAAGCAGCAGGAGGCAGGAAAGAGGCAAGAACAGGCAGGCCCTTCAACTGAAGAACACAACCGCAATCCCTCACACTTAGCCACATGACCACACTAGCTACAAGGGAACCTGGGAAATGTAGTCTTTATGACATGATTGTGTTTCCCCAGCTAAATACTAGGGGTTCTATGACTATAGAAAAAGGGGAGACTAGATTGGAGAGCAAACAACCAGCTGCCCTGCCATGGTGCCCCAGAGGTAGTGATGCCTAACAGTAGTAAGGCCTGCTGGACCCTCTCCAGCACTGTAAGTGCACGATATCTTTAGTCATCTCAGCAGATCCTCTTGTTAGGAGCTATTTTTATCTGCTGATGGGAAAATTGGACACAGACAAGTCTCCCATTTGAGGTCACTCAGTTTATTATGCCTTGTACCAGGATATCCATCTAGTCTGTCTGTCTATGGTTTTCCAGGTTGCTCTCCACCCTAACTCCAGCATCCTTTTGGTGAGTGAAGGGGAAAAAATAAATGAAAGTATGAATTCATAATTCCCAGTGCCTGTGTCCTGTTTCCTGCATGAATGGATCCTTCCCCACCCACTCTTCTGCATCACCCATAACCTATCCCCCTTCACTCTGGTTTTTCTTCATGTCCTTGGACTTGCCCTTTCACATCACAGGACTCAGTTCTTGCCCTTCCCTTGCCTAGCACCCTCTCCCCGCAGATCTTGACATGGCCCTGCCTCCCTACCCTCAGATCTCAGCTGAAGCATCAACTCTACCAGGGTACCTCCACCCTACAGAGGTTCCTCAGCTCCCTCCTTCATGGCTTCCTACTGGCTTCCTCAAGGCACATTTTCCAGTCTTTGAAGAGTTACCTGTTTCTTTGTGTATCCATCTCTCTGTGGTATTGTGTGTGCCACTTGGTCAGGTGTTCTGTTTCCTCTTGTATCCTTGTCCCCAGCGATGCACCCAACATTGTCTCTGACACAAAGACAACCTCCAACCATACGTGTTAGATGAATGAATTATGCATTATTTATTTAGTCATCCACCATTTATTCATTCACCCCAAAACAAAAGGTTGGTGCCAAAGCCAGTCATGACAGGAAACAGACTGGAGTGGTTCTAATCACAGAGCTTGAACTCTGGAACTCAAACCCCACTGTGTCACTTACTAGTTAGATGAACTTGAGTGAGTTCCTTAACCTCTCTGTGCCTCTTTTTCCTTCTCTGTGGTGTGAGCAGAGTAACAGGGTTGCCATGAGAAGTTTGTATTCGTAGAGTGCTGAGAACCAACTGGCATACAGTGAGCAATAAGCAAGTATTAGCCATTAGAGAATTTAAAAGCTGAGTTGGGCAAGACAGCAGCTGAATGAAAATGCCAAGTTCCTCTCCACCAGATACACAATCAAATTACAATAAAGCAAAGCCAAAAAGCATTGAAGGAAAAAAAATGGATGGCCATAGACGACCTTGACCCTCACTGGGAAGAATGGTTGGGGGGGGGGAACAAGACAAACTGTAAATGTGTAAATGAGCTTCATTCAGAGTGATAACAGGGCAGCACCACCCACAAGAGGGAAAAGCAACTTCTGTGCTGGGTTTCCTGTAGCCACTGACCTGGGAACCCACCAGCCAGAGCTCTTGAGGCCTGGCAACACCACCAACACAGGGATGCCCTGGTTGAAGTTGCATGAAACCATGCAACTATGTTTTGGCTTACCATTTCACTCTTAGTTTGGGACTTAGGAAGAAACTTTAGGAAACAGAAACCTGAGACTGGGTGAGATAAGTGCTTCATTTGTGTGTGTTGGACAACCTTTCAAGCAATCTAAGTCTTTTGAACTAATTGTCCTTGTAAAACAACTATAAAAGAGAACTTATAGGGTACATCATACATGTATATATATATATGATGCATATATATGATAAGCATATAATACAATTGTATACATATATAATTCAAATTTATATTCACAAATATATTCATATTTTATTAGTAATGTATTTAAGTTTGTAAAGTAAATAGATTGTGCCAGCTAAGTTATTGGTCCAGGCCAACCTGATATGTCTTCTTCCCTTCATCCTTCTCTCCTGCCTCCTTGCTCCCTCTTTTCCTTCCTTAAACAAGTAAAAAAAGTCTTTAGAAATACCAAATATTACCATGTGCTCTATGTGGAGACACACATATATAATAAAACTATAAAGACATTCTGAGAAATACCACCCAGCAGATCCAGAATAACAGCTTCCTTTGGAACAGGAGAAGAGATAGAATTAGACTCAGGAATACAGGAGGCTTCAATTATAGCAGTAATTTTTTATTTTAAAAAGCTGGGAACAATCATGGTACTGCTTTTCTAGTTCCAGTCACATCTTTTCTGAGCACCTCCTCTCTGTACCCCAGCTCTAGTATTTGGATCAGTCTGGCTTTCCATCCCTCTCCTGGGCAAGATAGTGAACAGAGACAGAATTTGGAGTCAGGCAGGTCTGGTGTGAGGTCTGATGTGGTCACATCCTTGGGGAACAAGCCTGGACCTATTCCAGGGCTCCAGGGAAGTCACAGCCACTTTGGGGGCTACCATGAAGATTCAGCGAGAGAAGGACTTGGGGAACTTGCAAATGCTACCTAATACCATTTGGTAGTGTGGGCTGAGGGGTGTACACAGGTGCTTCCAGGGCCCAGGAATGTAACACTATTGAGGTGGTTTGGTTGATATGGGCCACGGGGAGTGGCAAGAGCAGTGACCTAGATAGCCTTAGATAGTGACCATGTAGTTCTTGCGGGTCAGCTAGATAAATAGACCTATACAGTGACCACTGTCCTGTCTATAGCAGTGACCCATCATGCCTCAGTCCAGCAGAGCCCAGGATGATCCAAAGGAAGCCAGAAGCCTATGTTTTTGTGGGAACATTTCTCTAGTTTCCCCTCTGGCCCAGCAAAGTAGGTGTGGGCCACAGTGGTCACCTTGAGACTCCTGATGGACATACTGTTGTGTAGCCTTCACTGCCTCTCCCAGGGGCCCAACAGTCTGAGGTCCTCAGGTCATAATCTTTGTCCCACCCCACCCCCAGCGAAGGGGAGTGGGATTTCTACTGGTGTGATGTCAGCTGGCTCCGGGAGAACTTTGACCACACCTATATGGATGAGCATGTACGGATCAGTCACTTCCGGAACCACTATGAGGTGAGCAGGCAGACCTGGGACTGAGTCATGCAACTTGTGCCACTGGGTGTGACAATGAGCACGGGCTGGTTTGGACCATAATGGGAACGTATAAGACAATTTGGGTCTATAAGCTGGGGGAGGGGTGCAAAGTATGCTAGATACATGATGAGCTGATGAATGATATGGGAGTGAGGATCTAACACCTAATGAACAGACTGTCTTGGATAGTATTATGGTCACAGGCTGGTTGGCATTTCAGCACCAGATGTGTGAGTGGCGGGCTTACTTGGGGTGCAAAGAGGCGAAGGAACAGGATGCTTGAAGCATTATGGTGATTTCAGGGTAGACAAGCTGAGTAGTTTGGAGGCTAGAGTTGGAAGGTCCAGGAGGAACCAAACCACAAAGATAGAAGAGGAGGAGCTAGTCGGGAGATTTTAAAATGACTGCACCTTAGTGGTGAGAAACATGACTTTGGAGTCAAATCCTGTGGTGTGAAGCTGGGATAATTGTAGACGAGCAGGCTGTCCATCAGAGTTGTCCTTAGTATTGTTATTTTGTGGGTCAGAAAATGGGCATTGTGGGGGTAATTGGGATAGTTAGCACTGGGAGATGGATGGGGCAGTGGGTAACCGGGCACTAATGGACATCCCCACCCATCCCACCCAGCTGACCCGCAAGAACTACATGGTGAAGAACTTGAAACGGTTTAGGAAACAGCTAGAGCGGGAAGCAGGAAAGATGGAGGCAGCTAAATGCGACTTCTTCCCCAAAACCTTTGAGATGCCCTGCGAGTACCACCTGTTCGTAGAGGAGTTTCGCAAAAATCCAGGAATCACTTGGATCATGAAGCCTGTGAGTACCCCGGTGCAGGGGAGAAGGGGGAGGGTCCCAGACTCATGCAGGATTCATCACAGCACGTCTCAGTACAGGGCTCTGCCTGGGAATGCAGCCTTGGCTGCACTATCTGCCTCTCCTGACTGACTCTATCTCCTCTCGGCATCATGTGGACCCAGCATCTATGACTGCTGCATACAGCATGTGCTCAATAAATATTCACTAGATGAACCAGTGATCCTCAGGACAGGGAATCCACAACCTTTCTGGAGCTCAGAGCCTTGCTTCTCCTCCTAACAAAAGCAAACAGTGACAGAGTATGGGAAGTACTCTGCTTGCATTGCCCCAGTTCTCCTAAGGGTCCTTGGGAGGAGTAATTGCTGGCCCCATTTTAAAGATGAGGAACCTGAGACCTATTATTTAAGTATTCTTTAAGTGCTTGCTGAGAACTTGCCATGTGCCAGACATGGAACTAGGCACTGGGGATAGTCAGACATGGATCTCTGCCCAAGTTGAGGACAGATCACACACAAATGGAGGATTTATGTGTGGTTACAATTAAGGAAACTGGTGCCAGGAGAGGAAGGGGAAGAAGGGTTTCTCCTAGTCTGGCAAGCTTTTCTGAGAAACTGAGAGATTGGGTTCTGAGGCCAAAACCCTTGGTTCAAATGCCGGCTGTAGGATTACTACAGCCGTGACCACAGGCATGTCACTTAACTTCTTTGTGTTTTTCCCCCATCTTCAAAGTGAAACTGTAGTACCTTCAGTATAATATTGTCATGTGTTGGGCAACTATCCCACCCTTGTCACTAAATGTACTGTAACCAACTGTAGGGGCAAGCATCAGGCATCAGACTCACCAATCTGCATAGGTTCTTTATTGGTTTTAGCAGTTACACAGACACATCAGACGAGGCAGGCCAGGATCAGGGCAGGGGCTAGAGTCAGGTAAGCTCCCCAACCCCCCAGGAATCTTCACAATCTTTCTCTGGGCTCTCTTCTTCTCTCTGTCTCTCTTCTTTCTCTCTCTGACATTCTTGTATGCACTCTCAAAGTTGTCCTAAGAGTTAGTATTGAGCTGTGATCTGAAAGATGCAGAGGAGTCAGCCTGGAGAAGGGCAGAAGAAGGAAAGAGCATTCCAGGAAGAAATAACTACATGCACCCAGGCCTTGTATCCAGAGTGAGCAGGGGTGGAGGGCAGAGGTGACAGAGCCCCCTCTCTACCTGTGCCTTAGCCCCTCTGTGCCAGCACTGGTCTCTCACTATAAAGCCATGAGCACCCATATCCCTGAATGGCATATCAAAGTTCCCTAATACTTTCCTGACTTGGGAAAGTGCTGGGTCCAGCAAGAGCACTGGGGATAGGGAAGCAGGCAGCAGTCCTTCTCTGGAAGCCGAAGACTAGACCTGGTGTAGGCCGGTGCAGGTTTAGCCAGCAGCACAGGCACTTAAAGGGGGAACCAGCACAGGAAGGGGGCTGGGAGAGGTCCCCAAATGAGGATGCTCCCAGCAGGAGCTGAGCCAGGATTTCCCCAGGGTCTCAGGATCTTCTCTGGGAAGGCCTGCTGGAAGGCTGAGTCCCCTGGTTGGGAAGGCGCAGTGAGGAGGGCTCTGGAGCAGGAGCAGAAGGATTAGACTCCAACACTGCAACCCATCCGGGCAGATTCCAGCCTGCTGCATTATCCTCTAGACAAATGGTAATTTGTGCTAATTGGGGACAGGCAATCACATATTAAGTTGATTCCTTTCCCAGCCCACAGCCTTTGTTAGCAGCAGACACAACGACAGCTGTAATTAAGAGGAGGAATCTTGACTCTGTGTGTGTATGTGTGTGTGTGTGTGTGTGTGTGTGTGTGTGTCTGAAAACTCAGGCAGGATTTCATGTTTCCACTTGAGGCATTTACTTCTCTTTCCAGAAATCTTAGCTTTCATTTAAGCTCTCAATTGATTGGGTGAAACCCACCCACATTGTGGAGGGTGCTATCCTTTACCTGGAGTCTGTGGGGTGTGGGGCCGGGAAGTGGTGAATAACACCCACAAAATATCTTCATAGAAACCTCTAGAGTGGTGTGTGACCAAACAACTGGGTCCCCCTTGCCCAGCCCAGTGCACCTTAACGTTATGACAACAGCCCCAGAAGATGGCCAATGACTCCGAGAGGTGGAGAGAAGAGGCTGTATTCATTTACACCAGTGGGCTCAGTGGAAGAGCTCGTGAAAGGCTGAGCCCCGAAAGTCAGGAGAGAGTGGGCTACATAGTATCCCCTGATAAGCAGAAACTTGTTGCTGTGCAGAAACCCAGTAACCGGTGATCCCTGCTAGGTGAGGTGGGTTATGATCAGGTCATCCTGACTCGGCAACTGGCATTAGACGGGCTGGACAGCAGCAGGCTGGGCTCATTCTGGGCCGCATCTGACTTTAGGAATTTTTCCCTGTCAATAACACGACCCATAGACCAGGTTACAGTGGCACTACCAGTGGGTACCACGCTGAGAACCCCTGGTCCCACGTATCAGACTTGAGATTCTGTCGTGTGGACTCCTGTGAGGTGGGAACATGGTAAAAATAGGATGTTACCCTAAATTTGGAAACTGGAGGGGAAAAAGCCCTGAAGCCCCTCTGCTCTTTCCGTAAGGCCTTTGTGACTCGGTTGGCCTCAGGCCGGCCCCACACTAGGCTTTCCACACAGTTGCAGTGGCCAGGCCAGCTAAACAGTCTTGGACCTGTGGTCCCTCTGAACTCCTTTCTGGAGGCCAGCTTGGCTCAGTTCCTGGGAAGGTGGGCCCACTGGAGTCACAAGGAGTAGGCAGCTTCATGGATCCCTCCATGTCATTGCAGGGGACCCCTTTTCCCACCTGGCCTGAGTCTCAGCCCATCTCAGAGCTTCACCACACTCACAGGGAATTCCAGAACAGATCCTGGATCTAGCATCCAAAAGGCCAGCTTAGTATAAACAGCCCACCAGGCCAAGCTTTTCTCCCATCTAGGCACTCTCTCCCAGTGACTTAGGCCCTCCACGTTGGTGGGATGGTGGATGGGATTCAGATTACCCAGCATGCTTTGCTGTGAGGCCTCCCTGGCTGAGACAGGGGTGGGGGGTTGGGGGATGGGGATGGGGTGTGGCAGGGGAGGTGCAGGCCCTGTCTGTGGTTCTCCTTCCTGTGTGTCTGCAGAGCTGAGAGCTGGTCTAGCACCTCTCCAGGCCACGACAGGCTGCTCACAGCTTTGGGGACCTCTGTCAAACAGCAGCACTGGAAGAACAACATTGAACTAGTCTGTGAAACACAAGCTTACCCCAATCAGTGCTTTGCAAACCTTTTCATTGAGAAAATCAAAACTAAGCAAAAGAACAAACTAAAGTCAGGGCACTTTGGGCTGCAAATAAGAAGAAACCCTGACTAACAATCAGTAGCCTCACTGAGAAGGCACGGCTCTGTTTCCAGGTGAAATGGATGGGGCCTGTGGCAAAGTAGAGCCTTTTGAAAACCTAAAAAATAAAGGGAGGGATGAGCACAAGAGGTTAAGATGATGGTTCACGGATGACAGGGTGGGGGGAGAACCTCAATGCTATCAATTGAAAAACTAAAATAGAAAAGAAACAACCATTGGGGGAAAATATTTTAAACATCCTGAAATAGTGTCCATTTGATTGCAAAAGAAAGCAATTATATTGAAAAACAGTCATCAAACTGTTCATCTGGGTCCCCCGAGAAACAGATGCCCAGACAAGATTCAACATGTCAGGGTTTTGCCTGGGAGAGGAAATGTGGAGGGACCCAGGGTAGGTGCCAGTCCAGCCCAGTCAGGGAGAGGCTGCACGTGCCGGCACTGCCCTGTAGCCAAAGGGCAGCTGGGCAAGGCCAGCGGGGCCTCAGCTACAAGCGGCTGTCCAAGGAGTCCCCTGCCTCCCAGGAACAGGCACCGAGCCCCTGACAGCCAGGTGTGGACCGGACAGAGGATTCTCTGCCCTCAGGTTCTTCGGTCAGCAGCCCATCCATCGCCTCGTGGCCAACACAAACGATCGAAAAGTTCTTTCTGTAACAGTGAAGCATGATGACCTGAAACCTGCTGAAGTGCAGTGACCTAAGAAATGTAGCCAGGAGATCTAGATAAACTGACTCAGTTTACAGGTAGGCAGCTCAGTTTCTCCTTTAATCTTCCTTATTTTATCTTCGCATGCCAGGCCATGTACTGCCACCGATGGTTACCTACTAGAGCATGTGAAAAGTATATAAATCCTTAACTTTTTGGGGGGCCCTCAGCCTTGGGATGTGAATCCGCTGACTAGTGTGGGTGCTAATAAACCTGCTTCTGTGGGTACTAATAAACCTGCTTCTTGCCAGCCCTGGTGTACTTGTTCCCTGAGTGCCAGCTGTTCGTAGGAATAGATGTACTTTTTGTGTGGTGTAATATCAGGGTAAGGCCAGAAGCACAGGGGTGAAAGGATTCACCAGGGTCAGAGTAGACAACAGAAAAGGCAGATTTATTGACTTTCCCTGCAAGGGAGCAGGAGGTGAGGCAGCGACGTCTGTGCAGGAAGAAGGACTTGGGGTTCCCTTGTATAACCTGTTTCCGTGGGCTTTTCTTGCCTGGGGGAGTCTGTCTCTGCCTTACTGTCCATTAGGACACCTGGTTTTGATGGGCCTTCTGCAAGGCAAGGTCCTGCTGGGTTCTGCCTGCCCTGTTTCCACGTTCCTGGGAATTCTCAGTCGCACCATGTTGGTCATGTGGACCCATGTGGTTTCCATGGCAACTCTATGGCTTGCATTTCTTATCCTTTTTTTTTTTTTTTTGTCTGCCTGTGTCATTCAGCTGAGCAGAGTGCACAGACTAACCCTATGAAATGACACCCTGACACTTCATGAACAATTAAAGATACTCCAACAGCAGGCTCAATGGTTACTATAATTTAAAGTTGCAGGGAGTATAGCAGTGACTGGAGATGCTACAATTATAATGTGACAGGAAAATGCTTGTATGACCACTGCTATTTCTTCTAAGAGCAGAGTCACAGGCCTGGACAATATTGTGACCTGCCATCTGTGTTCATGATAGAAGGATATGTGAACATTTGGTTAGGGATCAAGGAAATAAAAGATGAAAGCCTTTTTTTTCTCATTTAAGTTTACAAACCCAAGGACACACCCTTTAATGATGAAAAGTGGATTCCAGGGAGGCTTTGCAGGCAGTGAACATCATTATCAGTGGACTGGCAGCAGCTCCAGCCTCCCCTCCTCATACCTCTACCTGCCATGGGAAGAGAAACATCCAGGTCTGTGTCCATTTACACTGTTATAAACTGGCTTCACTTCCATGAAACTTAACACAATTACAAAAAAAAAGAAAAAGAAACAAGTAAATATTCATTTTTAAGTTGTGAATGATCAACTGAAAAAAGAGAGGGGAGAGAGATCAATTAAAATTTGATGTAAAAGTTATCTAATCTTGCCAAGTCCAGCCCTGCAGTAGGGAACAGTGCCTGAGGGAAGGGGTGAGGATTGTAATCAAGACAAGGCTTGGGCAGGAGGGCACGCAGCAATCCTCTTTGCGGCCCTGAGTTTATTTTTCACTCGGCTTTTATACAGTTCAGGTTACACAGTTTAGCAGTTACAGCAACCTTTTGCTTCAAGTAAGTTTTACTGGTGGCTAGCTTTCTGTAGGCGCCTGCTTATCTAGGTCAGATGGTGATCACCAGACCCTCTGTGGGATGCCTTTGTTATCTAAACTGATTTATTTTACAGGGCTTCCCGATACCTGTGCTTGCTCAGGCATGCAGGAATGTATAGTTCCTCATATTTGTGTGGATTCATTCAGCAGGCAGTCTTCTTTTTTCGTCCCCCACATAATCTTACTAGTGAAGAAGACATACAACTGGTATTTGGGGGGAGAGAGTTTGTCAATTATTGACTCAAATAATGACTCGTAATTATTGGCAAATGTTAAAATCACTTATACATCCTCCCCCCAGCTTCCCCTCAAACGTCCCCTCAAACTTTCATAAGATAATGTATATAAATCTGTGTGCCTGGCACATAGGAAATATCTGAGCAGTAGTATTTGCTAGTATCACCACCACTACAAACCATTCCTCTCATTGTTTCTATTGTTGAGTAACAAGACCCTTTCCCTCCCCCCCAACTCAGTTATCTCTTATTTAGCTCATGAGTCTCCAGCTTGGCAGCTCTTGACAGGGACTGGGGCAGCTCACTGGAGGCTGGAAAATTCACTTCCAAGGTGGATCACTCACTTGGGTGGCAAGTTGGTGCCAGCTGTTGCCTGGGAGCCCAGCCAGGTTTGAGGGCTGGAAGACTCAATTGCCCTGCATGTGTCTCTCCACGTGACCTGACAACATGGTGGCAGTGTTCCAAGTGTGACCATCCCAAAAGAGAAAGCTACATGGGAGCAGTATGACCTCTGTGACCTTGTCCTGGAATTTGCATGTCACTTCTGCTATACACAATTAGTTAAAGCAGCCTTCAAGGCTCACCAAGATTGAAGGGGAGAGGACATTGGCTTTACCTTTTGATTGAGGGTGGAGGTGGCAAGGTTCTTGGACACAGACAGGCCTGGAAATAGGTGATTGTTTTTGGACGAATGACTAGGTACTTTCCAGTCTACCTGATATTTCTCTGCCTAGGAGGTTTCTATTTCACTTCTTAGGATTATCCCCTTTGGAGGGCATCTCCTGGGACAGGCACGGTGGTTACTAACAGCATTTCAAACAAGAGAGACATTTCATTTTCTCATCTAACAAGAAAGCCAGAGGCAGGCAGTTCGAGGTTTGGGGATATCTCAATGATGCCATTAAAAACCCAGCCTCTTCTCTTTTTCACTCTTCATCTACAGTGCATGGCTTTCTGTCATGAGACTTCTCCCCTCATTGCCATGAGCTGGTTCTGCAGTTATAGGCATCACCTCCTCATGCTGTAGCATTAAAAGAAGACCTCTCTCTCTCTCTCTCTCTCTCTCTCTCTGTGTGTCTCTCTCTGCCCATGTTCAGCTTTAGATATGCAATATATACTCTCCCCCCCTAATTTTTTTTAACAAGAAGGAAAATCTTTCCCAGAAGCCTCAAGGCCCCCTCAAGACATTTCCCAGAAATGTCTTTTTAGGTCCCACTGTCCAAAACTGGTCACATGGTTTCCTCTAGCTCCAAGGGAGGCAGAAAATAGCAATAACTTATCATTTCAGCCTTCATGGTGGGAAATGAAGTCTTTTTCAGCTAGATGAGGAAGGGGAATGGCTATAGGGAAGGTAGTCAACAAAGTGGATATGGGGTTCCTAGATTAAGAAGCACGAACCTTTAAAAAAACCTTTAAATTGAAGGGTTTTTTTTTTTGTTTTTTGTTTGTTTTTGTTTTTTTAGACAGTAGGTCTCACTGTGTTGCCCACGGTTGTCTCAAACCTGTGGACTCAAGTGATCCCTAGCTTCAGCCTCCCAAGTAGCTGGGATTACAGGTGCTCACCACCATGCCTGGCTAAATCGAAGTTTAATAAAACAAGAAGTGCCCATGTTATGCGGATATACCACTTGATAAATTTTCCCCAAATCAGCACAGTTGACCGAGTAACCAGCACCCAGATCATGAACAGAGCATTATCTATCTCTTCATAGCTCCCTTCAGGGCCCTTTTCACTCAATGCCCTCCAAGTCACTAACAGCATACATTCTTTTTGTTTGCTATTGCACTTTCTATAATTGGAATCATGCAATATAGCTCCATTGTATCTGGTTTCTCTCCCCCAGCATAATGTTCTTGCCATTCATCCCCACTGATAAGGGTAATTGTGAATTGTTAAGGATCATGGTTCTATACCATCCCATTGGGTGAATATCCACTGGGGAGTTTCAAGGTTGGAGCTGTTATAAATCGTTCTGCTCTAGATGTTTCTCTACATGTTCCCAGGTGCCCAGGCATTTTGTGTTGGTGCCAAAGAGAGGCATGACTGGGGTGCTACATACAGCAAGCAATTTCCAGGGTACCCCTTCAACCAGCAGTGTGAGAAAGTTCCAGTTTCTCCACAGCCTCACTTGGTATTGTCTGTCTAATTTCAACCATTCTTAGGGAGTGTGCAGTTATAGTCATGTTAGATTTTCATTTACAGTTCTGTGAAGACTAATGAAGTTGAGTGCCTTTATATGGTTTACACTGGACACCTTTCAGTGAAATGAACTTAAGTCCTTTGCATGCTGTGGGCTGTTGCAAGTCCCTCATGCACACTGATCACTAGTTAACCGATTAGTAGTTTTCCAAAATAGCTGTGCTTCTGACGCAGCGGCTGTGCTCCACAGTCCTGAGACACTCCATTTTCTAGGCACATACAAGCCTGAATCAGGGTATACAGCAGGCAGAGCAGAGTTGGGGTTCGCTGCCCTCATCCACATTGGGTACCCTGCTCACAGTGGATACCCTGTATAATCACACATGATAGCTCCACCTGCCCCCACAGCTCCCAAGGAACCTCGCTTTGACCAACTGGGCTACACTCGGAGGAAAACCTAGGGAAGTAAGAGTTGGCATTGACTGGGTTCCTTTATGCTCAGGGAGACATGCTCAGTGGTTGTCTTGGGGTCCAGGAACCAGCTTTGCTCTTGGAGGGCCCTCCAAGTCGGAGCCAGGTTGGCAGGTTTTAGCTCAGCATAGCTTAGGTTGTGCAAGCGCCATGATCTGGATTACTGCCCAGTACACACTAGCCACCTAGTACATACCTTTTGGGAGACTGCTCCATAGACTTACATGGCGATGAGCATTCTGTGTCGGGGGTCAGGGAGGCAGTGAATGCCCAGCGCTGTGAATGTACACAGCCAGGAACGTGACCATTATGTACAGTGTCACAGGAGGGAGGACTGCCCATTCTGAGGGACGATGACTGCTTGGTGTGACATTAAAGCCCCTTGATAAAGCTATGAATTATCCATGCTGGGAGTCAGTAAAGGCAGACTGATTTCATATTAGCCGAAGCAAGACCTAATTAGGAAGGCAAATTGATTTCCAAAAAAAGAATGGGATGATATGTTCCCAGGACTGTTAGAAATGGGTTTTTAATTGTCTGCTCTTCTGTATTATTCATGTGATTGTATGCCTTTGTGAGCTTCCCTTTCTTCCTCCCACCAGGCTTAGCACTTTCTCTGTTGAAGGCTGTTTTAGGCCTTTCCTTTGGGAATAGGACCCATAGGTGACATGGAGGACCCATAGGTGACATGGAGACAGAAATGCTGGGGAGGATCCCCAGGCACAGGGCCAACAAGGGACCCTACCAATCCAGAACTTTCTGTACTCACCTCCCACCCCAGGTAGCCCGGTCACAAGGGAAGGGCATCTTCCTCTTCCGGAAGCTGAAGGACATCATGGACTGGAGGAAGGTGAGCTTGCTTCTCCCTCTGGTTCCTCAAACCCTCCTTTGCCCTTTCTGGGACAAAGGGCTCCTCCTTCCCACCCCCAAAACTCAGTGGGCTAGCAAAGAAGCTATGCCCAGGCCTCTGTTCATGGGAACACTTCAGATTCTGACATTGCCACCGAATAGCTATGTGACCTAGAATAAGTTATTTCACCTCTCTGTGCCCAAATAAATGGAAGATAGTAATTATACCAGGTGAGGATGCAAGTTAGTTTGCCTAAAATGTAGACTACTGCGTCCTTTACCAGGGCGTTCTATTCACCTAATGTTGAAAATTTGACTAATACTTCCTCTAGGTCCTAGACTAAGCATGGGGCTGCTTCCTCCCTGGCCCATCCTTATCCCAGGAAGTAGCACAGTATAGATCCTGGCTCCAGTCCTGCCTCTGCCTCTCAGTGAGGGTGTTATCCTGGGGCAATTGCTGACCCACTCTGAGTCTTAGAGATGATGATGGTGTAGGGTGGGTGAGAGGAGCAGGAAGACCAACACCTCCTCAGCCAGCACCTGCTGCACCAGCAGACTCGAAGCAGGTGCTCAGTTAAGTGAATTGCCAACCTCCACACATGTCCCAATTCTTCCATGACACTGGCAGGGCTATGCTGGGAAGGTCAGCAGCTTAGAGGTACAGCCGGCCCGGAGCGTAGTCAATCTCTCTGGCAGCCACGTGAGTATAGGTGGGGGCTGGCCCTGGGCCCCAGGAAGGGAAAGTCTGGCTGCCTGTGTTTTGAAGTGTAGACTTGAAGTGTAGACTGTCTTGGGGTGTAGGGGTGAGGGTTGGTGTGGAAGATTCTCCCCTTGGGACCAGAAACTCCAGTCCCACTGCTCCCTCCAGCTGTGTTATTTTATGATATTACCGGTGTGTGAAACTTACCTCCAGGCCTCAGTTTCCTCGCAAGGTGACTGTGAAGGGAACAACAGGAATGAACTTAGGACTGTGCGCAGGGCTAGAGGTTTAGTGCCTGGACTCTGGGTCCACATCCCAGCTGTACCGCTGACTGGCTGTGTGACCTTGGGCAAGTTATTCTCCCTCTCTGCTGAAAAGTGGGGATAACATTAGTACTTCCAGGTAGGATTGATTTAAGGACCAGATGCTAGACCCCAAGTAGCGTACTCAGCACAGTGTAAGTAGGAAATGCTCAATAATGTCAATTATCATTACAAGTAGGACACCAGAAGTTCTGATGATCAGAAAGATGACATTCCCGTGGAGAACTATGTAGCTCAGCGTTACATCGAAAACCCCTACCTGATAGGAGGTGAGATGGCTATCTTTGCTCCCTGCCCTTCCACTAAACAGTCATTTAATCGATCAACAAACCTTGATTTAGCAACTTACTCTGGTGCCAAGTCTGACACCACAGGCACCAAGAGCTGCAAGATGGGGGTCCATGATACATGCTTCCACACTAGCTATTGTCTAAGATACTTCTCTCTGCCTGGCAAGCCCTCCTCATTCCCTTCATGCTTCATTACAATTCTCACTCGTGCATCTACCCAGAAAACATAAAGAGTCTACTGGGTGCCAGCTGCTGTCTGGGTACTGTCTGTTTATTCTCCTTTCATGGGGCTTACACCCCAGAGAAGCAGGCAGCAGTAAACTAGGAAATAAATTAATAATCCCACACATTGGTGGGTATTATGAAGTAAATCAAGCTGAGTGATAGGATGGGGAGAGAGGGTGGGTTTCTCTGAGGAGATGGCAGATGAGTAGAAACCTCAGTGAGAATCTAGAGCCACCTGGGTAGATGTGGGGGGAGAGAGACAGAGGCTGAAGAGACTGCAAGGGCCTGAGGTGGAACTGGGCCTCCAGCAGAAGCCTTCCCAGATGTCCCAAGGCCATCTTCACGTCACTTCCCACATGGGGTCTGTGAAATACAGACACAATCGTGCAGCATGTGAGAAGGGCCATGACTGGGAGGGTCTTGTCTGAGAGGGGCTGCCTGCCCCAAAGGGGCATCACTGAATAGTGTTAATGTCAATTGCTGTCTCTCACCTCCTTGCAGTATCCTTCCCCCCAGGAGCAGCTTCTTCGCCTTCCTCACACCCTTCCCATCCTGTCTCATCTTATGCTTTAAACATGGCTGGCAGCCAGGGATGCCCAGCTTTCTGTCTCCACCAGAAACCTGCACCCCATGTCCTCAGGTCCCCATGCTGGGTGGCCCTCTCTTCCCCTCTCCATCCGAGCTCCCATGCACACTCTGTCTGGCCACCTTTCTGACCTCTTATCACACCTGTTCCATGAGTTCTTTCCTTGTGTGACAGGCCGCAAGTTCGACCTGCGTGTCTACGTACTGGTGATGTCGGTGAGTAACTAAGGCTTCTAGAAGCCTTCCTCTGCAGGAAGGGAGGCAGCTATACTGGGAAGCAGGGACCACTTTGGGGGGCACCTGCGTAATCTTGTCTGGTTTTACCGGCCTAGGGGAGGCTGGGCCAAGGGGTTGACACTGGCAGCTGAGCTTGGAGTGGGAGTGGCGAATGGATCCAAGTTTTGCCATCTTAGATGCCCAGTGGCAGGCTTTGCCTCCACCTGTCCCATACCATTTATTCAACCACTTGTGGTCACCAAAGCCAGTGTTAATTGGGCACCGAGTACAGATCCTGGTGTTTGCAGGTTTTATTGCATTCGGTTCACCTAGTTATCAGGAAGATGGGTTCCATCATTATCCTCTTCTTGCAGATGAGAAAACAGATATAGAGGAGTTGAGTGACTTACTCAAGGTCACACAGTGGTTGACTGGGTGAGTGGCAGAGCTGGGACCTGAATCCAGAGAGCCCCAGAGCCTGCTCCCAGAACAGGAGTGCCCTACTCCCTCCACCCACTTGTTCCACAAACATCAAACCTTCAGGGGTTGTTGGCAGCCAGACAAGCAAGGTGCAAGGTACTAGAAATGAATTCACCAGAAATGAATTCTTGAGAAGAGATTTACCCAGCCATAGCCAGGGGCCAAATGGAAATAAGGACGTTGGCGGCTTTATTAACAAAAGAAAGGGGTATTTGGAGGGACAAGGCAGGGTTTATTGAATTTCAAAGGAGACAAACAAACCTGAGAGGCAATTAACATTCTAGAGCCTAAGAGTAATTGAGGAGTGGGGAGTGTAGGCAGGTGGTCACTGTCTCTGAGTTAGGGAAGCCGGCACCCCATCTCAGTCTCAGAAGGTCATTGCAGTAAATCAGTCCCTACTTTTCTGGGGACCAGTTAATGAGAGAGGTTTTCCTTGTCTCATTGGCAATGACTTTTCTGGTTTGCAAATGGCGCACAGCAAGGGGTGCTTCTAGGCTGGGCACAAGGAGATAGGGGCATCCAAGATGCACTCTGAGCTGGGAGGTGTCCCATGTGGCAGAGGAGCATAAAAGGGGCCCATCGCTTTCATTCTCTTCTGCATTCTTCCTTGTAGAATCCAAGGAGGCTGATGTTTGAGCAGGCTCTTGAGGGGCATGTGGGAATGCAGGGAGGGAGGGAGGGAGGGAGGGAGGAAGGAAGG
>PVHY01011120.1:0-49183 GCA_004024945.1 Uropsilus gracilis | reverse complement strand
CCCCCCATCTCAATGCTTCATGCACACCCACCAGACAGGTGCCTGACCCCCCCCCCCCGCCAGGTAACAGAGTGACGTCCAAAGGCAGGAGCTGCCTCAGCCCACCCCCTCTTGTGCTGCTGAGCTTTGAAGGATCACATACACCCCTCCTACCTGTTTCATCACCTGTCAGAGTCTGGGAGGGGGGAGTATAGGTGGGTTAATATCCTGGCACCTCATATGCTTCCAAGCGATAGTGCATGGGGATATGTTTGAAAGCCCTACGGTGCTGTGGAGCTATAAAGAATCCTAATACGATCCTCAACAAGGAGGCCAATTGATGCATTAAATACTTTTGAGAAAGGAGTTGGTTTGTGTTGCTCCAACCCCACTTTCTCAGCCAGAACAATGCCATCTGCCTGCAAATATTGTGATGTGGGAAGGAAGAAACCGTCTTTATCCAATTATCTTCCTTAGAAAGATGTACTAAAGTACCATTAATTCGCTCAGTCTTCATAATATTCTCTTAATGAGTGGTAAAAATAGGCAATTCTTCCCCATGCCTCTGCTATTGTATACGAAGCTGCTTCCCCATCCGTAATATGCTAATATGCTGGTAATTAAAAGCTTTGCGATTTCGTTTAATGACTGTGTTTGCTTTGTTGAGGAGGATCCAATCTCCTACCCACTCTTCCAAGTTCCAGCAGGATCGAGGGAGACAAACTACACAAGAGGGACAAGAGGAGCCCCTCCCCAGGAGGTGGCCCCCCCAGACCTGGACCTGGATGTGGAGGAGGATACGTGTGGGAGATTCCCCTCCTTCTTCCTGGAAAGCGGAGCACAGCCTCTGTCCTGTGCCTTTGGGTGGGACCCTCCTTGTCCTGGCCCCCATGCTGACATGCAGGCACAGATATCACCCCCCAGCTTCCTCGGCCTTGCTGCCAGCACATCTGGACTGGCCTCTGCTTCACTGCAGGTGGCCATCTGGGCACCTTGGCATGCTCAGCAGCAGTCTTGGTCTCTACCCAGGGAAATCCAGGAGCACTGCCCCGCCCCCCAGTTCTCACCACCTGCTCTCACTACCTGCTCTCCAAACGTTGTCAGGTGTCGCCAAGGGCAGGCACAGCACTCCCTGTTGCGAACCACTCGAGCCTAAAATGACTTAAAACAACTTAGTCTGTTCATAAAGGATCAGTTCGGTCAGCCATGGCACCTCCGGTCTGGACAGTGTGTCCAGCAGGTAAGATGGGCAAGTCTAGCCCAAATGGAAGACACAGACCAGCACGGAAGCTGGAGCACATCGGGAGAATAGTCCACGTAGCAGCTTTGGTGTTGGCCTTCACGTATTTGTGTGCACATGGGTAGAATGACGGTTGGGACACAAGAATGTGGTGACGGTGGTCACCTCCTGGGGAGCTAGGCCAGGGGCTGCGGCTGGGTGGGGGCGTGCTGGGGGCCACTGGGCGGGTGGATGGGCCTGGCCCGCTGCCAGTACCTCTGCGGCTGCATTAGAGGGTGCACAGTCAGTGTTCTGGCTGAGGCACTGTGCATGGGGTCCAGGTTCAGGACCAGGAGGGTCCGGGTTCTCACCTTCACCAGCTGCTGGGAGCCCATCTTCCCTCTCGGGTGTGTGTCAGCTGGGGCCTGTGCCGTGGGCTGGTCCTCGTGGCCGATTGCGCTGCAGCCGTCCCGGTCGTCAGTGGCAGGGGAAGCAGGCATCAGGCTCACCCGTCTGCGTAGATCCTTTGTCAGTTTCTGCAGCTATGCAGACACCCCAGGCAGGGCCAGGGTTGGGGTGGGAGAGGGGGTGGGGCCAGGTTCTCTGGGAGGCCAGGGTCCCCCCAAGCCCCCAGGAATCGTCACGCTTTCCCTGGGCTCTCTCTCACATCCTCTCGTGCTTTCTCTTGTGTTTGTGCTCTCCGCGCCCCTTCAGCCCCTTGCTCCTGCACCCAGGTGTGCACACACTTACACGTGTGCACATGCTTACACACACGCACCCCCACAGCAGCTGACTCTATAGGCTCAGGGAGGAGAAAGTGACCAAAACTCACCCTACAAACGAGGACAATAACAGGCCTTTCTCCGAAGGGCTCTGGGGAGTGAGGGAGATGTCTCCCACACGATGGCCACATGATGGTCCACATGCTTGCATCAGCTTCTGGGCTGCCAGGAACAGAAAATCTGTGATGAGGAAGCCCAGAGGCTGGTTCTTATTGGCAAAGGCTCAGCAGCTCAACAGTGTGAAGACACAAAGGTCTTCGTGGTGGTTCAGGCAGGACGACTTGGACTAACGGGCACACAGATCACCTGCTAAGAAGCAGGTTTGATTCAGTTGAGCCCAAGTAGAGTATGAGCATCCATGTGTCTTGCAGTCTGGCTTCAGAGCGCACTTTGAGCACCGGCGAGGTACCTGGGTTTCTCCCATGTCTGCAAATGGCCGCTCCAGCCCCCTCCCACCATCACATCTGCTGGTGAGGTACAGGGAGGCAGGATGGGGGTGGGGGATGGGCTGCCCCAGCCATAGCTGCTCTCTTTTCTGGGACATAAAGCTTTCTCAACCCAGAGCGGGATCCCCATGCTTCTCCTTGGTCTGTGGGCCTCACAGGCATTTAGATTTTTCTAGGAGGCTGGGAAACTGACAAAACAGGATGGTGAAGGGGCTTGAGAGTTTGAACTTGACATTAGTCACAATTCCCTGGGAGCTGACACTTGCCCATCAGCCTCCAATTCAGTGGATTGAGCCGGGAAGGCAGGGATGGGTGCTGGGGAGCAAATGGCACCCCAAGAGCACCCCACACTTTGTTCTATGAATAAAGTACTTAGCACAGAGTGAACACTCCAGAAAAGGTGGCAGTTTCCTCATCAGCATCTCCTGAATATGTATTAAGAGGATCAGAAGCACGCGCCTGTCATCTGTACCCCCAAATAACCCTGCACGGAATGGGGGTGAGGGCAGCTTTCCAGGGACATGGGGTTCTTCTCTGCAGCAAGCTGGGCTGTTGGGCTACATAGAACATCCAGGACTGTGGGAACTGCCCAGTGCACCCCTCATTCCGCAGCTTCCCGGGACCCAGTGGACATGGAGGCCAGAACAAATGGCCTGGGTGGCCCCTGTCTTTGTAGCTGGCAGCTCCCTGAGAGAGAGGCATTTCCAGCTTCACAAGCTGCCCTGTCTTGAGCAGTCTGTTACACTTAAGGCATGTGGAGCTCTTGCAGTCGTTGCAGCTCTTTCAAAGGATGGAGGGGATGCAGGGGAGATTGGTGGGTGCAGGGAGGCTGCCTTCTTTCCAGTTGTACAAAGGAGCAGACCCCAAGCAGATGCACTGTGCATTTAACTGCTGCGGTCCAGCCGCAATGGGGAACAGTGCCTGAGGGAAGGAGTGAGGATTGCAATCAAGATAATCAAGACCATCTCTTGGAAGCTGGGCACAGTGGCTCATGCCTGTAAGCTTCAGCCTATGAAGCAGCTGGGGCTAGGAATCACAGTTCGAGTCCCGCTTGGGCCAACACCAGGAGATCTAGTCCCAAAAAATAGCTGGGCGTGGTGGTGCGCGCCTGTAATCCCAGCTACCTGAGAAGCTGAGGCTGGGGATTGCTTGAGTCCGTGGTATCCCGGGCAACGTGTGCCTGTGGTTCCACAGGCAAAAATAGTGAGACCTAGTCTCAAAAAAAAAAAGACAATCTCCTGGACAGCAGTATTTCTCTTGATCCACTGGCCCAGAGTTTATTTTTCATACCACTTTTATACAGTAACACAGTCCAGTAGTTACAACAGCCTTTTGCTTGACATCAGTTTTGCTGGGGAGTAGCTTTCTGAAGGGTCTGCTTATCTAGGAACCAGGGATCCAGATCCAGGATCCAGGATCCAGACCCTCTATGGGATGCCTTTGTTATCTAAACTGGTTTAATTTACTGGGCTTCCTGACACCTGTGCCTGCTCAGGCGTGCGGGACATGCTGGCAGTCATTTTATGGTTCCCCATATTTGTGCGGACTCATTCAGCAGGCAGCCTTCTTTTTCTGTCCCCAACATTTAGCTGAGAGGAGAAAGCAGCTTCTTGGGAGGTATGGGGTGACCCCCTTTTCCAGGGTCAACACAGAAGAACCCCCAGAGAACCCAGGAGCCCTGGAAACCACCAACACAAAGTCGGAGGCACCTGCAGAAAACCCTCAACCCTGGGGCCTGCTTGACCATCCTCCTGGCCACTTGTCCTTTGGGTTTTGTTTTGAACTGAGCCTCCATGCTGAGGAAATACCCTGTCATGCATGTGGCACCAAGTGTTTTTATGGAGAGAGAAAACAGGGAGCAGAGGTTGGTTCTGAAAGTACAGCGCGAAGTCGTCTGGCCATGGAGGATGCGGTGTTGTCTGTGGAATAATCTAGAAAAAGTGTGACATTTGAGGTATTAGGAAGCGCCCTTCTGGTGGGAGCCATGGGCGGGGAGAAAGCCCCACATGATGTGGGGTCCAAAGGTCTGAGTTTAGATCCTGGCTTTCTCCAGTTAACTGTTCGGCCTCCACGGCACCCTCTGTTTGGAATTTGGTGGTGAAAAGAAGTAGGAATAATAACCAACAGTAAAGAGAATGCTTAGGAGACCCCACTCTGCTGCTGCATGAGCTTTGACTCACTTTGCCACAACGATGAGGTAGGTAGACAGCATGATCACCCCATTTTCAGGTGGGGAAATGGGCACAGAGAGGTTAAGTAACTGGCCTACGGTCACACAGCTGACAATGCAGCAAAGGTTGCAAGCCAGGGACGTTGGCCATCCAGGCCCAGGCATTTCAACCCCACGTCATTGCATCTGGTCACCCACGAAGTGATAGGCCACTTGGGTACAAGTCTGATTTCAGCGTGGGCACCCTGACTTAGGAAGGTCTGTGACCTGTCTGAAGATGGAGGATCCGTCTTCTGAGCCGAGGGGAAACCAGAGGCCTACCCCAGGAATTCTGGAGCCCCTGCTTCTGCAGTCAAACTGCCCACAAAGTCTCCCTCAGCAGAACCATCCATCCCCAGCCCTCCCCCCCCTCGCTAAGCAGAGCACCCCCTTCATCCCTGCACCCCATCCCCTGACCTCCAGTTAGGGGTGCATGAAAGGGCACCCATTCTTTCCTCCGGCAGGAAAGCCATTTGAGTGTTTTGCTGTTTTCATTTCTGCCGAGCCATGGGTGATGCAGAGAGCAATTCTTTCTTCTTCCTTTGCCTTTAATCATCATAATTACCTTTCCTCAGCCATCCCGTGGACTGTGCACTTTTCAATCTAACACTAGGGTCTGAAAACAAAGCAAACAAAGTGGGAAGCAAGAGAGACGCATTTTCAGAGCTCAGAGAGGACCCCCCAGCCTCTCTGGAACCCCGGCCAGCAGCAGCATGGCCCCTCCAATGCCCCCCATCCCAGCGGGAGGGCACCCCTGGCACCCAGCAGGTGCTGCCAGGGTTCATTGCTATGTAGGTCCTGGCTTTGAGCTGACAGGAGGCTCCTAGCCACAGGGAGGGGGAGACACACAGAGCGCTCCCAGTGGCATCGGCTTGGCACATCTGATGGGGCCAGTTCGTGGGGCAGAATCTCAACTGAAGGGATTTTTTTAAAGAAGGGCCCCCATGGGAGATGTGGAGCGAGGGAGGGAGAGCGGCTGCCTACACGGCGTGAGTTATGAAAGAAGAGATTAATGGCACACAAACCCTGCAGGAGCTGTGCAGGGTTTACATCCTGGTGACGATGGGAGGATGGAGCGAGGTCGTGCACAGATGCCGGCCTTGCCTGGTGGGTGCACCTGGTGGGTGTCACCTGTCGCCACCCCCCCGCTTCCCCAGGCCTCCCTGACCCCCGGTCCCCCATTCATCCCCCCATCTCCCTGGCCCCCCCCTCACAGAGTGATCACTGCCCTTCCCAGCACTGACCCCTGGTCACCCAGTTGTGAGTCCCGCCCTTGGGCATCTCCCTTCTTCCCACGCCTTCAGGGGCCACTGTACCCCTGCCTCCACTTGGTCAGTGAGGGGACTGAGGCGCTGTCTGCCTGGGTCATGCCTCTAGGAAACAGCGGGCTCTGAGCAGGGATGCTGGCTCCGAGTCCCTCCCCTGGACTGATGCACAGGCATCCAGCCCGGGGCCTGGCGGTCCTTGCGCTGAAGGCAAATGGTCTGGGGGTGGACGCCAGGCCAGGGACTTGTTTTCCTGGTCAAGTCACAGTGGTTTTTTTGAGACTAGGCCTCGCTATGTTGCCTGGGGTAGTGCTGAACCCGCGGACACAAACAATCCCCAACCTCAGCCTCCCAGGTAAGTGGGATTATAGGCGCCGGCCACAGTGCCTGGCTGCTTTTTCCAGACCAGGTCTCACTATGTTGCCCAGGGTCATCTCAAACCTACGAACTCAAGTGATCCCTGACCTCTTGCCTCCCAGCACTTGGACAATAGTTGCGCACTGCCATGCTCAGCCTTTGAGTCACAGTATTTTAAACTTTGAACAATCCCGGGCCATGGTCTGTTTTAACTCCTGGCAGCACAGAGCAGCGCTTTCCAGCCAGCCCTTGGCCGCCCCTGGTGGCACGTGGTCCTCGTCCACAGATTATGAGCCTCCTGTCAGCTCAGAACCAAGATTGCATAGCAATGGATGCCAAGAGCAGCTGCCCAGAGCCAGGGGGGCCCTCCCACCAGGATGGGGCGAAGGAGGGGCTGCGGCTTCAGCATCCCAAGGACTATTTGGGTGCAAAACATCTGCAATTATCCGGTGTTTTCTAAAAACCCCAGAATTCCTCCCCAGAAGACACCTTCATCCCAAAGACTCCTCCTGGATGCTCGCTGATGGAGACTGAGCTGCCAAGAAGCTTCAGATGAGTCTCAGCAGGAGGCTGCTAGAGATGCCTTAACATTTTGCTCTTTCTCTTGAAAACATAGAGACCCATCTCTTTCCCGCTCTAGGATCTTCTCCCGCCCTGGAGAGAGTTGTGGTGGGGACGGCGCAAGGCTGCTAGGAGCCAGCGAAGCCCCGTAGCCAAGACTCGCAGCCGGGCAACCTGCAGTCAGCACTCAGGGTGTGGTATGAACACCATTACTATCAGTGAGCCCGCGAGACCGGAACACTCACTAGGCATTTGCAGAGTGTTCGCGGGCGATGCCCTGGCTTAGGAAGGCTGATTGGCAGACAAGGTGCCTGTGTCTGCGCAGGGTTCTAAAGGGCCTATATCCTGACTACAGTGGAGCTTGACTCTCTCCTGCACCCTCCTCGCTCTGTAGCCGGGACCCAGGAGCTGTCAGGGAAGCCACTTGCCCCAGGTCAACAGCGAAAAGCTGCATAAGCGGGATTCGAACACAGATGATCTGGCTTCAGGGCCCAGGGCCGAAGCCACAACTCCCCACTACCTTGCAGGCCCACGCTTGCATTCATGCCCCAGGAAGCAGCTGCCGGTGGTATCACTTGCACGCTGCCAACGTGCCAACCACACGCGCTCCTCCATGCCACCAACCGGAGCCTTTGCTCCTCTTTGTTTTCATTATTTTATTTTCCTTGTTTTTTCAGAGGGAAAAAAAAAATCAATCCTGTATAACATCAAATCCTGCTGCGAGTGACACGGAACTGTCCACAACGGAAGTGTGTAATTAGGGAATTTTCGTCTCTGGCGGTTCTGCATACACACCCCGGCCCCAAAATACACTACCACTTGCAAGAGAGAATTCAGCTTTACCTAAAACTATAATTAAGCGGCTGCTGGTGGTTACCTTGGCGACATTTTTTTTAAATCCTCCACTACAGCTCCCACACTGGATAATACACACTTAGCAGCCAAATAAGTCAACAGGTTGTCCAGGAAACGGTCTCCTTGACAACCGTGAAGCTGGAGGGGATGGAGAGCCGGGGAAATGTCAGAGCCGTGGCACCGTAGTAAAGCAGCGGCAGCCCCTCTAGCAAGCAGCACCCCTGGCCTGCCCTGAGCTTCCCCGCCTGCCCTGAACTATGGGCGGGACCAGAAGGAGCTCTGGGCTCCAGGAAGAAGGCTTGAGGAATGGGGCTCGCTTGGGGAGGGAGGGTGCCTTCCAGTGGCTGGCAGGGAGGTGAGGATGGGAGGATGGGACTTCAGACTCTTCTAACTTAACAGAAGACCCACTTGTTCTTACTCTCCCCAGTGTGCACTCAGCACCTATGGGAGCCCCCCGCCTGTCTGCATCTCCTGCCTCTAGTCCCAGAGGGTGAGCCATACACTGGGGCTTTGGCCAGGGAAGCTATGGTAGCCTGCGGAGGATGAAGTTTCCGTGTCCCAGTTTCTCCCTGTAGGCCCAACTTGTCCCCCGGCCCCCATCCTAGCAAAACCAGGACTGTGTTGCTTGTGCGGCTGGGGGTGAAGGAGCAGGAGTGGCTGGCCAGAGGCTGGTGTGGCGTGCAAGGCCACCTCACCCCGGTTTTGCTTCTAAAGGACAGTTACGCCTTGGATGGGAGTCCTGTGGTGGGGAAGCTGCAGGGGCGGGCAGGCAGCAGGGCTGGGCGACCTGATGACCTGTGTCAACAGCTGACCACAGAGACTTGGTGCTGATCACAATAAGATTCAAGGTGATAGGAGGTCCCCAAACCTCCGCCCCTCCCAAGAACACTGGAGATGGTTTAGAATGGACTTAAAGAGACACAACCATGATCCTCTCTGGTCCTCCCGAGTGTGGCTCAGAGAGCACCACGTGCCAAGTGCCACTCTGAGCGCTGCCGTTTCCAAAGAATGGAGATATTTCAGCCTCTGAGTCTGCAGGGAGGGAAGTGGTGGGGGTGCAGGGGCGCGGAGCTGCAGGGGGGTTCAGGACCTGGAAATCCCAAATCGACTTTCCCAGCTGCAAAACTCTCACCGCCTGCCAGTTTCACGTTTCGCCTTATCTACACTCGCTTCCAGTCACAAGAAGCTCGCGTGGCAACGCACCTGTGCACAGCGAATTCAGGACCGTCCTCTTCTCAGTGCAACACGGAGACCAGGTGCTGGGACTCGTGGGTGAGCCCTGCCCCCTCCCTGCACCAGTGGCGGGAAGCACCGCTTGCATCTGGTTACATGCTCAGTGCAGGCTGCTGATCTGCTCTTTCTGACAAATCTTGTGCATCAGATGCCCATTTCACAGAGGGGAAACCAAGGCACAGGAAGACTTGCCAGGGTGCCCAGGGTGGATTTGACCTTGACCCAAGAACCACAGCTATCACTGGGCATCTGGTTCTGATATTGGGTCAAAAGGGGACAGAATCCACAGGTCCGCATCACCTGCGCATAGAAGTTGCCACTCAAATGCAGTTCAACAACAGGGTTTTATTTACAAGGAAATTAACCAGAAAAATGAAAAGTCCTTAAAGTCACACGTGACCAGTTATCTTACCCCAGTTGCCATTTTCAGTCCCAAAGGCCCCAAAGACACATGTCTAAGATGGCACCCCTTTGCCCCTCCAAACCTGAGGCAGGCACTCTGCAAAGTTCCATCTTTATCCAGCACCTTCTCTTCCCTTTCCAGTTCTAAGCTGCTCCACTTCTCCAAGGCTCTTCAAATTTCTTCCGCAATTGCTGATGCACAAACCAGCCTTCCAAATCCCTGGCTATTTCCAGATACCAGCTCACTGGGCCACCTTGCTGTGGTGCTACACTCTCCACACTGGCCACTCTTCTACCCACCAACATGGTTCCTTGCCACCTCCAGCTCACTCTTCAGGGGGCTTCCCCTGGCCAGGCCACCTGGACCTGTTCTCTCAGTCCACCATTCTCGTCTCCTTCCTTTCCTTTTTTTGCTTCCTTTCTATCACTCCTCCTTTTTATGTGCCCTTTGGCACTTCTCGCTCCCCACTTTCTCTGGTGGGTTTTTCAAACTCCACCCACCAGGGTATTTTGGCACCAATACAAAATTTTACCTGCATCACTACCTTGTATCAATTCTGCCCACATCAGCCCCCCTCCAGCACAGGGGACACTGCTTGATTTCCAGAGATATTGGGTGTCACACAGAGAAAGAGTCACAGGGACACAGCTGGCATCTTCCAGAGTCCAGGAAGCCCCACCCAACTACCCTGAGCCAACCGGAAGTGCCCCCTGCTGAGGGCAGGAGAGCTGGCATATTGGAGGATCAAGTGTGTACAGGAAAAGCACCTGGTTGGTACCTGCCATGTTAGAGCCCCTGTGTCTCTGCTAAAGGTGTTGGTCACAGTAAGATTGAGATGTTGGTGCTTCACACTCAGGAAGGAAGAAAAGAACTTGAAACACTCTGGGTCTGAAGTTTACTGATTGAGTAAGTTTCCACGGCCATCCTCCTTGGGAAGGCCCCAGCGGAGAGAATCATCTTATTCTGTGGGCAAGATCAGACAACATCCTGGGGTCCCAGGAAACAGTACCCAGGCACCAGGGATGATGGTCCCAAATGACACTTACACACTTGGCACAGGTCTTCCTCTAACAGTGGGATTGATTAGAATGTTGCTGAGATTCTTTCTTCCCAGATGCCAGCAGGATTCACTGGAAAAAGGAAAACAAAAAAAGTAGCTATGAGAAGCAAACAGACCCACAGGCACCACTAGCAAAACAAAGAGTCTGGGACCTGGAAAACAACTGAAGATCAATGATTTTGCTCAAAGATCCTGCCCCCCTTACACCCACCACCCTGGAACAAAGCACAAGTCTGGAAGGTGAGGGAGATGAATGCAATTTGCATATTTAACAGCCCCAAGGAAGGTGAAACTGGCAGAACCAGAGACTGTCACGTGAGAAGTGTAAAGTGGAGAAGGGAGGAGGGTGATGTGGAGCAAGGAGGAGGGGGACCGTGAGCTTTGAAAAACAGCAGCTAAAAATACTCCTGCCACATGTCATTTACAAATTCAAAGGGCTGTTTAGACAATACTATGATCAGACTGCAATTGATACCGATTTTCCCCCCAGTGATTAAACATAGCCTGATTTCCGAGTACCAAACAGCTGCCTCCAGGTTTGTCTGGAAAATCTACTCTTTCATTTCTATTTTTGATTGGCACAGCAGGGCTCCCAATCACAGCTCCTTCATGCCCCATGCCTAAAATCAGATGATGTTCCACTGTGGAAGGGGCAGCTGAAAAGAGGCAGGGGGTATAAGGGAAGAGAGCAAGAGCTACGGTAAAAGAGGCTCTTAACTAGAGGCAAAGAGGGTTCTGGCACCTCCCACTTGTCTGTTTTCTTCCAAAACCAAGAAAAATGGGGGGCGGGGGCAGATCAGGGAGGGAAGGCAGGACAATAAGATGCAAACAGCTTGCAGTCCTGGAAATAATTCAATATTCCCCTTCACATTGGGGGGGGGCAGGTGGAATGAATAGCTCAAAACAATCAGGTAGAGCTTTCCAGGGACCTGTGTGGAGTGTTCAGTGAATGGGAGTTTGAAGACCGCCTGTCTCACCACGGCCACATCCCTGTGGGCCCAGCTGGATGAGCCATCAGTATTCTCTGCCCAGACAAATGCCCAGTGTCTCTGGGTTTCTTCGGGGACAAGAAGAAGGGGCATCTGGTTTTCTTTTTCAGGTGATGGCAACGTTCTAAGATTAGATTGTGGCTTTACAGCTGTAGAATTCTAATGCTGTACACCTGAACATAGATAAGATCTACACCAGTGTTCCTGCATAAAAGTTTATTTTTAAAAAAATTTAGATAATGGTGCTGATTGCACAACTCTGAATATGCTAAAAATCCAGTTTCAGACTTTCAAAGGTGACTCTTATGCATGGAAATTAAATTCAATAAAGCGGCTATATAAAAAAAGAATAGCAAGAATCAGAAAGTTGCTCTAAATAATTTTTTTCCCTTTACAAAAGGAGGGGGAAGGTTTAGATTCAAGGATTCTGGATTCGAATCCTGTCTCTTCACTCACACCTAAGTCAGGGGACTTAGGCAGCCTCCTGAACCTCAGTGACCCTGTCTGCAAAGGGACTAGAGAAAGTGTATACCCGCCTTGGAAGGCGGTCATGTGTCTAAGTGAGACGGGTCTGCAGGCTCCAGAGAAGGGACCTGTCATCAGGCCCCATGGGAGAAGGGGAAGCAAAGGCATGTAAAGGGCTCGATTACATGTCGAGAGTATGAAACAGGATTCGAGCAGCAGCCTCCCTGCTGTCACTGGGACCCATGTCCCACTCTGCAGGGTCCCCTGATTGTCAAACCCTGCCCCACTGAGGGATGCTGGGTGGAGCAAGCCTCTGGCCTAACTGAGGCTGGTTCCGGCCAATGAGCCTGTCCTGAACTGAATACAGGTGGTCTAGGCAGAGGCCAGGCTTCTCCCTTCAGGGTCCTGCTCCAGGATCATAAATAGCCCAATCAGCATGGAGCTTCAAACCTTAAGCAACTTTGTGGATTGAAAATGGAAGCGAGCTGATCAGTTCTTTGTGTCATCAATCAAATGCTTAGGATGGGGAAAATGGCCCAATCAGGCGTGTAAGGTGGGGGACCGGAAGAGGATAAAGGCAGAACAAGAGTCAGTTGGGCTTCCTCAGCAGCCAGCCTCTGCAGAGAGAAGCACACAGCAGACAACCTGCATGGAAGCTGGCAGACCTTGGCCAACCCCCATAGACCTCCAGACCCCCTGACCTCCTCAGATGCTTGCAGAGCCCAGGCTGCTGCACCTGCCCCAGCACTTCCTCTGATGTCACCTGCAAGGAGGACCCGGGCTCAGCCCAGTGTCTCAAAGAGCTGGGTCATACCAGTTCCTCGCAAAGTGTGGCCCTGTTGTCTCTGAGACTACCTCCTAGTGACCAGTGATGGCCAGCACCGCTGATCAGTGCCTGGCACCCTGTCTGGTCACCGCTGAGGGCTGTCCACCACCTTGGTTCTCCAGTGCTGCCTCCTTGTGCTATTGAGCCCATTGTGGTCTGGTTGGCACCCAGTACTGCCCAACCCGGTCTTCAGACTGTGGCCGTGGGCAGCTGCCATGTCATATCCGCTGCCCCACCTGTGAGTATCTCTGCCTGCCACTGTGAGTTGGACCCTAGTGCACTGCTGATTGGTGTGCCAGCAGATCCAGACCCTCACTACTGGTGTGAGCAGCCTTTGTTTGGGCCAACAGGACATTATCTGGAGTGAGACAACAGGCCACTTGCAACCTTAGGAAGTCTTTCCTTTTCCTGATCTCTTGCTTGTTAACCAAGCCCGGTTGCTGTTGTTGAGCCTGAATGGTGTCCTGAACTGAGCCTACAGGTGAGATCCCAGAGATGGTGACCTGTCCCCTCGGACTGGACCTGCCCCCCTTGTTTTATCACTGTTTTCAGGGGACTCTCACAGAACATGGGTTGAGCCAGTGACTTTTTTTTCTTGAGACTAGGTCTCACTATGTTGCCGGGAGTAGTCCCAATCCGGGATCAGATCTGAGTAGTCCAGATCCTGGATGTGTTCTGGGATCCCACGGACTCAGGAAACTCCCAACCTCAGCCTCCCAGGTAGCTGGGATTACATGCGTGCGCCACCATGCCCAGTTTTTTTTTTTTTTTTTTTTTTTTGAAACTAGGTCTTGCTATGTTGCCCAAGGCAGGTCTCGAACCCACGGACTCAAGCGATTCCTAGCCTCAGCTTCCCTTCCTAGGCTGGGATTAAAGGCACGCACTACCGCACCCAGCTGACAATGACTTTTAGATGGGGGCCTAGGTCACTCTGTGTGAGTCTACCTAGCACAGCACCATCGTGTGACCGGTAGATGTGCAGGGGGTATGGGAGCTGGCAGGGATGACACCAAACCTGTGGGAAGTCGCTCCTGTGCATGATCTCATTTCATCTTATTGAACCCTTAAGGCAGGTACTGACACATCCCTATTTTACAGGTGAGGAAATGGACACCGTTGGTGTGCTTTGCACCGTTGATGTGCTCTAGCTGGAGACAGCTAGAGGCAGCGCTGGTTCCCATCCAGGCGGTCTGGTCCCGGAGCTGGGCCAGGGTGAGCTGGCTCTCGGCAGCTTGAAAGAGCAAGTTGTTGAACATCCAGGAATTCTGATGATTAAACACCCAAGAATTTTGCAAGCAGGTTATTAAATCATTGCTGGCAACCTCGTAGAAATGAGCCTTGATGGGAGTATTGAGACGAGGAAACCTGCATCTGTTACAAATCTGGGCTCTTTCTCTCTCTGCCCCTAAGCCCCCAGGGTCAGCACATCACTAACTACCAAGTTGGGGGGGGGTGGTCATCGAATCCTCCTTTCCACAAGAAACCCTTGTTTTCTTTGTGCTTTGTTGTTGTTGCCGTTGAATTGAAAAACACTGATATATGGTCTACGATTGAGGGACACATGTTTAGATCTCTTCAAATATATGTGGCCACCCCCATCTGCCACCACAGGCCCCACCATCCAAGTCCATTCAGCCCCCTTTGCATTTTGCTCCCTCCACCCCTTCCATTCTCCAGTACTTTAGGGTGTGCAATATGCTTCTAAAGTCATCACAATCAAATAGAACTGTGAGGCTAAATTGGTTTGATGGTGATGGACACAGGCTCCATGAAACGAGCCCAGGGCCTGCATGGATGTGGACTTGGTTCCCCGTTGACCCCTGCATCTCACCTGGGTAGTGGCTACCAGGAAGGGTCTGTCTGAAGCCGCTCGGCATCTCCATGACAACGGGAAGGGGCTGCCCAGCTGGGCTTTCAGAAGGGGCCCCTCCTCTCATTCAGCTGCTCTGAGTCCACCCTGCACAACTCCCCTGAGGTGTGAACAAAAGCTGCATAGGGAAATGGTCTGGAGGCGGAATCTCAGTGGGTGTGGATCTTGAAGCAAGCAAACTGCAGAGTCAAGGCTGACAGACGGGCACTTTGCATGAGAGACGGGCCAAGATGGCTTCGTGAATGGATGGAGACAGAAAGGAGTGAACGAAGGAGTGAGTGAGAGCGTGAGTGGGAGGCCTGCCTTCCAGAGATGTGTAGATGCCACCTCGTGCTCCAAGCGGGGACGGTGTGTATCGGCGATTCATTTTACCACCGGCCACAATCGAGGGCCCCCCACATCCAACACCTGTGCCCTGTGACAGGGCACCCTGGGACCCCACTCCTGCCTGGTCTACATGGGTTCTGCCATCCCCGGCATCAGGACAAACCACACACGTGTAAGACCTGAATGCAAGGGGATGTAACTCAGTTCATGTGCGATACAGAGAAGGAAAGAGAAAGAGTATCATTACAATGGTTTGCAATTACACCTGAGTTACCCATCCCCCTCTGGGTAAATGCCCGCCAGACAGGGCTGATCCAAAGCAGGACACCTGAGGCCCAACGCCTGCCACACATCTAAGGCGGCTTCTGGCTGGACCCACAGGCAAAGGGCCAAGGGGCCAGGCCAGCCTGAGACGAAAGGAGCAAAGTCAAAATCAAGTCCAGGCCAAGGTTGCCTTTGCCAACCTCTCCACCCACATCTGTGTCTTTCAAGTGTCTCCTTCCGAGTGCCCCAGCCCCTGGCACAAGCCCAAGGCTGAGAAGCAGGCACAGCTCCTTCACATCTCTGTTCCACCAGGTCTTCCTCTTGCTCTCGTTCCTCCTGCTCCCTGTCTACTCTCACTTCTCCCTGCCTAGTCCCCCCTTCCTTAGGGGGGTGCAGGGAACCTAGAGCCTCCCCTTTCCCTGGGGACCTCCCCCGTTCCACTCCTTCTCGGACTCTGGGGTGGCTACCTGGTTCGCTTTGGCATGTCCGCTAGTCCTCTTGCAAAATACCAGCTCCCCCTGGCCCACTGCCACCACCTGGAGACCTGGGTGGCAGCGAGGACTGTGAGGAAGTTGGAGATATGCTGGGACATGAGTCACCCCAGGCCAGGCCTGCTTCCTGCCAGCCCTGCCACCCTCCCACAATGCCCTCAGCACCTGCCGCTCCACTTACCCTCAGACTCTGAGAAAGAATGGAATATTGCTGTCTACAGCCACTTGGTCTGGGGTGGTTTGTTACCCGGCGTCACTGTCCATGACAGCCTGACTGCGCTGTGATTCTCTGGAAAGCTCGATGGTGCCCACTCCTGCCCACTCATCCTCAGAAGATGCCCCCTCATGAGGTTCTGATACAGCGCTTGAGTGGCTGCTGCTGATCTGAAGAGGCAGGTATCAGATCATCCCCCATGAGGGGAACATTCCAAGGAGAATCTGCCTTGGGCTACATGAACAAAGACACAAGCATATCACCTCTCCCTCAGGGAAGACAGCCCTGAGTGAGACACATTCTGAAAGAAATTCTCAGAGAACAAGAGGCTTCCTTTCTTCCGACTTTGAAAGAGGAGCATTGCCTGAATCACTGTAGATCTGCCCCCTCTCCGCCCCATCTCTCTCTGTCTCTCCTGTCTCTCTCCCCCATCTCTGTCTGTCTGTCTATCTCTCTCATAGGCCACTTCTCTGCCAAGACAAGGACAACATCTGGCACCTCTGAGTTACACAATGGTGTGATCTCTCCTCTTCATAGTGAATTTCTTTTCTCAGTATGGCACAAAGTCTCTAGTCACACCAGAACCCACTAAGAACTGGCAGAATAGAGAAGAGGATTTTCAGACTTTCCCAGTCAAGGCTGAAGAAAGACAGTCTTCAACTTCCCCACAGACTAGTCCCAAGGGGATCTTCTGGGAGTCTGATAGAAATGTAGATTCCCAGGCCCCACCCAGACCACCCTGCAGCACAACTTGCATTTAAACAAGAGGCCCAGGTGATGTGGCTGCACATAAATTTGGGTAACACTGCCCTGGGCACCGGAACTTGCTTCTCTTTGTGCATCCAAGTCTCATGCGGGGTCAAGGCCTCAGGGGTGGCTGGAGTGGGACTCTAAGGTCACTTTCACTTAATAGCAGAATGCATTTATTCCAGTGTCCCTATATGTGCATGCACACACACATACACGCTCACACAGGCATGTGAGCACACTTCTTGGATGCAGGTTCAGTCAAGTCCCTTACTAGCAAACCCTCCTTGAAAGACTGTCTCCTTGGAATCTCAAGGTTTCGTACCTCAAAGGACTGCTCAGGCGTTCTGCTGAGATCAGGAACTATTTCACTGGAAATGCTTAGTTTTGCCAGGAGATAAAAGGTTCCCAGGGATTCCCTCCCTGTCTCGACACATCATTCTTTGCCTAAAATACTAGAGCTCAGTTAAAAGTAATCTCTCTGGAAATCATTAGCTCAGTTGATGAACAAAGAAAAGAAAATCCCCAGGATATTTTAAACTTTTAAATGTCTTTGCAAACTAAGAGCAGGAAAACAAGCTTTTTAAAAACAAAAGAATGTCCCCATTGCAGAAATTAAATTCCAACTAAGATGCTCTCTGAATTTTAACAGACCTATTTGAAGCTCTTAATAAGCCCTGGAAATCCAGATAATTTAAATGATTGGCCACTTACCAACACCCTCACTGAAATAATTCACACCTTCAATCATCTCAGGAATATTTTTAAGAAACAAAAAGTAGATGAGCTTGTTTGGGGATTGCTTCTGCTGACACATGAGTTTCTCGAAATCTCTGAACTTTAGGATGAAAAGACAACTGAAAAACAGACCTCACTGTGTTTCCAAATGATTTTTTTGTCCTTTATTCACAGTGTAACCTTTTCAAGAAGGAACGGAGAGGCTGGAAGGGACTGTAATTATATAGCTACCAGCACTGAAAAGAGAAGACTGTGGAGACAAAGATAAGACTGAATGTTTTAGGTAGTATGCAAATATATTCTGACTTTCTTCAGCTCCCTTCAGAAGGGGGGAAAAAATCTTGTTTGAAAGATGTTCTGGAAGGAGAACTGATAGCAGGTTAATTAGAAGAACAAAATGGTTGAGAGCAGGAAAATCTGTCTCTCATGCAAACTGGGTTGAAGGGGGATTTTAACGGCTAGCCAACTACCTGCAGAATGCGGTTGACATGGACTCAATCACTGAAGGGACTTCCTGGTGGCTGAGTCACATCCATCCCTTTTCCCAGTTCCAGTGGCTGATTTCCCACCCTTTCCTCTCAGCCTGTGGGGCCTGGGAGGTACCTACTTTAACAGGACAGAGGTCAGCACTGGGCCAATCAGTTCATTTCATTGCTCCGAGTCTTCAGCGATTGGCTCAGGAATGGACATGTGACCTAAATCAGCATCATCTAAAAGGGTAGCTGGCCTGAGAAGGAAGCCAACACAGGGGAAGGCAGGGCTTAGGGAAGCCTGGATACCCTGGATCCCGCCACACCTGAATGCCCGAGCTCCTTAAATATTTCATTATTTTGTTTTGCTGAATCGGTCTTGAATTCAATTTCTATCACTGGTCGCTCAAAACACCTACCTTGTTCTTTTCAAAACCCCTCAGGGTTTCAAAAGAGAGTCAAGTGAAACGGGGACTCCTGTACCCCCCTTGTAGCTGAGCATGCCAGTGGTCTAATGTAAATACATTTTTTGTATTCTAGTTCCCAAGGGACAGAGATTCCACAACCTGAGGCCAGAGCCAGATGAGAACACACTCTGAGATGGAAAGTTGTGCTTAAAGATGCAACATACGTCTGTAGGTGGCTTGGGAAAGATTCTTCTGGCTGACAGAGAGAAAAAGAAAAATCTACCAACAAAACTAAACTCCTAATATTAGATTTCAAGTGCTACCAAGTAAACTTTTTCCCTTATAGAACAAATTGTTTCTATAGAAACGAGTGCTTTTCTAGCAATCCAGTCCCCATTGGGGTTGCTATAGGAACAGATTGAGAAAATTGGGGAAACAGAGACAAAGGTAAATGACTTCTTTTGTCGTTTAGTCCTGACACCCACAGAGGGCAAATGCCTTTTCACTTCTCAATACCCAGGTGTTTGGGCCAGACTCCGGGAATGCTGGAGAGTGGAAATCTAACAAGTGCACTGCTATTCTCTGACAATTCATTGAAACTTAATTCAGACTATGCCAAGTCTTACTCAGAACCACCCTTTGAAGAGTGTTCTGAAGAAACAGTGCATAGGTAGGGCATGGGATGAGGAGTACAAGGTTTGAATGTGAAAATGCTGGTGCTGGTGATCATACATGTGCTACAGATGCTGTCTTTTGTGAAAAAAAGTTCTTCGTCTCAAGAAATATAAGCACACATGCTTTTGGAAAGCACGCAGAGGCCACGAGTCATGCTGCCCCTGGTCTTGACAAACACAAGTGAAATCCTTCCTTTACTGGGTAAACATACTGTTTCTGGAATCTTCTACTTTCAAGCAGGCCATGACATCTGATGAAAGAGAATTCTCTCTCAACTCTCAATTCACTCAGCTCAACATGGTGGCAATGACAAAGCCAGCAGATTGGAGTGAAGAGCGATTTGGAGCCAGTGAGTTGTGATCACCTAGAGCCACGTGGTCTTGGGCTAGTCGTCTCATGGTGCTGATCCAGCAGGTCCACCGCCAGCTGTAAATAGGATTAACAAGATTAACATAAAGGGATCCCAGGTGGTGCAGTCACCTTGGCAACATCACTTCATACTAAGCACATGTCTTCTCCAGAAACCAGGGAGATCATGTAAATGAGTGAAATGGGTGGCATGCAATGAGAGAACCTATGGCAAAAACAGTAGCCCAAGCCTACAAGGGAAGTTCAGAAACATTTTAGGGCCATGCGTGCAGGCTAAATTCCCCTTGGAGCCTGTCTCCATGTCTATACCCACTGTGAACACTGGAGCTTGAGTCTTGCCCAGAAGTGACCCTGATACATAAATCTCGGCTGAAGCAGACTCCCCAACTATGTCTGCAGGAAGCAAATGGAAAGGTCTGTCATGTCAAAGTGAATTGCAACTTCTCCTTCTACCTCTACCTGGTCCAAGTCGGTCTCTCACCTGGAGGGGCACATGTGACCTTGGTTACAAGGTTCTACAGAGAAACAGAACCAACAGGATTGTAGAGACACAAAGAAAGCGATTTACTCTGAGGGGTTGACTTGTGTTTATGGCGGCTGAGAAGGCCCAACACCGGCCATTGGCAAGCAGAAAGCCCAGGAAAGTCATTGCTGTGGCTCCAAACCAAACCTGAGTCCCTGAGCATCAGGAACCAGGCACAGCGAAGTGCAAGGGCAGGAGAAGATGGACATCCCAGCCTAGGGAGCAAACTCGCCCTTTCTTCGCCATTTTGTCCTGTCAGGCCCTCGTTGAATTGGGTGATGCTGCCTGCATAGGCAAGGGGACCTTCTTGACTTAGTCTGTTGACTCATATGCCCCCCTCCAAGGAACACCCCCACAGTCACACCCAGGAATAATGATTCACCAGTTCACTTGAAATCGGATCAAAAGGGGCAGAAGCTGCCAACCAACAAGCCACAGAAAGAAAACCTCTTAAAAAGTGGCTTCTGCCTCCCAGGTTCCCTCACCCACGCGTAGAAGTTGCCACTCAAATGCAGTTCAACAACAGGGTTTTATTTACAAGGAAATTAACCAGGAAAACGAAAAGTCCTCACAGTCGCAAGTGACCGGTTATCTTACACCAGTCACCATTTAGTCTGAAAGTCCCAAACACATGTCCAAGATGGTGCCCCTTTCCCTCTCCAAACCTCAGAGTTAGGCACTCTGCAAAGTCCAGTCTTTCTCTGGGGTCTTCTCTTTGCTTCTTCTCTCTCCAGCTTTCCGAGCTGCTCCGCTTCTCCAAGGCTCTTCAAATTTCTTCCACAATTGCTGGTGCACAAATCAGCTTTCCAAATCCTGGAATCTCCAGGTACCAGCTCACTATGCCATCGTGCTACGGTGCCACACTCTTCGCATTGACTACTCTTCTGTCCGTCACCATGGCTCCTTGCTACCTCCAGCTCACTCTTCCAGGGAGCTTACCCTGGCCAGGCCACATGCGCCTGTTCTCGCAGTCTGCCATTCTAGTCTCCTGCCTTTCCTTTTTCTTTTTCTTTTTCCTTGCTCCTTCCTTTTTAACTGCCTTTTGGTACTTCTCGCTTCTTCTCACACATCTTTCTCTCAGACTCCGCCCACCAGGGTACTCTGGCACCAATACAATTTTTTTTAACTGCGTCACTCACAACCCTGCATCACACTGTGTAGCCCTGAGGACAAGCTGACACAGAGGTGAACACCCCATTGGTTGCCCTGCTTCTGCTCTCATCCCAAAGTCAATCCTCCACATTCAGTCAGAGAATCCCTTAAAACAAGAATTGAATCATGCCCCTCCCTTGCCCCAGAGCCACCAATGACTTCCCCATATCCTCCAGAATACAACTTCTGGCAGAGACCTCCTCTCCTCCCTGCCACCTTCCACCTCATCTCCCATCTCCACCTGCCACTCTGGCCCCCTCATTATTCTTCCGACACCAGGCATATTCCTGCCTCAGGGCCTTTCCACTTACTGTTCCCTCCACATAGAGCATTTCCCTCCAGATACCCACAGGACTGGTTTCCAGCTCATTTAGGTTTGGCTCCTTTGATACTGCTTCCTACGAAGTCTTCTGTTGGCCCTTCTGTGTAGCATGGCAACATATTTATGACATATTTATTTGGTTCTGCCATTAAAAATAAACTCCATGAGAGTGGAGATTTTTGCTTACTTTGTTTTTTGACTGGATACCTGGTGCCCAGAACAGTAACCAGCACTGAGTAGGTTCTCAACAACCTTTTCTTGAATGGCTATGCAGCAAGACAGTCAAAGATCATGGAGGATTCTGCGGAGGACATTGCATTTTGGGAATATAAACAAGATGATAAGAGCCCCATCAGCCTCTTTGGACTGTGAGACAAACTAGAGGGAGGTGGTACAGAAAAACAGCAGCAGCCCAGGGCCTTGAAGAACAAGGAGTTGCCAAATCTGTCTGAGATCGCCAACTTTCGGGTTTCTTTCACATGAGAGACAAACACATTTCCATTCATCGGAGCTACTGTCCGTGTGTAAGCTAATCCCAAGTGATACACACCAGGGCTTCTGAGTTTCATGGATTCTGGGCATTTTTGCCTTCACAAGCTCCTTCTTAGGTAAACAACCGTAAGATTATATTTTACAACTTCATTTGGTGTGAAGGCAAATGTAACCCCAGTTGGATTTATTATAGAATATTCATGATTCCATTCACATTTTTCTTCCAATTTAGAACAATTAAATGGAAACATTTTGGTGGGTTTCTCAAAGAAACACAGGTGCTTTCTGTGCCTGATGAAAACCTCTGCCCTGATATCTTTGCCTTGTGTGGTTTTACCCTCATTGAACCTGGAGGAGTAGGTAAAATGAACATACAGAAACCCATTTTCAATGAGGAGAGGTCTCACGCATGCGCAACCTGGCACCCACGGAAGACTCCAACCGGAAGACAAAGGCCTTGTGTCATCACCGGAAGTGACACTGCTTTTCTGCACCAGCGGGAAGTAGGGTGTTCATGCTGCTGTTGCAGCTCAACCATGGAGGTGCCCTCCCCCAGCATATGGATCCCCACCCCACCTTCAACTCCCAGTTTTCCCCAGTGAACTCTGTTTACCTTCTAACGCTATGAAAGAAGGTCTCTTCGTTCCTTGTAGAAGGAGTGAACTGTATTTCATGCAAAGACTGCTCGTTCCAAATTGCTTTTGCTGTTGTTTCAGAATAAACCCAGTTTGCAGGTGACATGACTGCTCATTTTGTTTGAGGTCAACAAAGCTATTATGGTGCCTGGTTTTCATGTTAGGAAACTGAGGCCAGAGCAGTTCAGTAACTCACCCAGATTGGATCCTGATTCACCCAACTGCAATGTCCAAGCTCTTAATTTTCCAGAGGGGCTATTTTCAGCATGCAAATGGCGGCTCTCCATAAGACTATTACTATTGTTAATGCAAACAGTCCTGACAACTTTTTAAAAACTGGATCTGATAGATGTAAGGATGCCTATTGGACAGGTAAACTCCCGGTAGCTCCTTTTTTATTTTAATCCACAAGATAAACCCAGCTCTGAGTCCCATCTCTGCAGGAAATGTTTTAAATCCCCATCTTTTAGGACAGGATTTACTCGTTCAGTTCCACAAAGAAATAACTCCACTTAGCTTGACAGACTCCACAGTGAAAAGTAAATTATTTTTCTAGAAATGACCCTAAAAATAGCACAGAATGGGTCTGCTTACAGATACCAGAAGTGATCCGACTGAATATGTTAGTTTTAAGGGCACAAAAGAGTTCTGAAACACGAAGAGTCCTCTATGGTCTTAGAAGAAAAAAAATTACTTTTCCAGACAGCCCAGTAAATCATGTGGGGAGCAAGCAGCATGAACTTGGAGAGGGCTGGGGAACACTCCATCCACCCTGCCCCCCCCACCTCCCCGAAGTCTTTCCCCACTCTTGCTGGGTTAGTTCTTTTGAGCTCTTTGAGTTCCTCTTACCACAAATTAAAAGACAAAGACACGTGATGAAATGGAGACCCAGGGCTTCCTTGTGCTGTGAAGATTCACTGCCTGGCAGACAGATGCGCACATAGTTTCTTAGAATTAGTCTTTTACGTGGCTTTTTATTCTCCAGCCAGGGACCAGACAGCCAATGCCTCCAACATCAGCTTTTTGTTTAGTCATTCATCCATCAGCATTTATTAGATGCCATCTGGATACACCTCCATGTCAGACACCAAAGACCATTTACAAGGCTCATTTTTGAAAAGGTGAGTTTGCCTTCAAATAAGGTTTGAGGCTGAGGCTTACAGCAGAATTAAGTGCATGATACTTTTCCAGGCTTGAAGTCAGGAATTGGGAGGCTAGAGTCAGGTGGTTCCAGGTTCACATTCAACCTCTGCCACTCACTCACCTGTAGAAAAAAATGTAAGTCCTAGTTTCATCCATCAAATGGAGATAGCTTTCTCTCAAATGGGGAGATGGAAAGAGATGATACACACAAAGCAAATGTTCTCTCAGTACTAGCTGTGCACTGTCTACACAGTGTGTGGGGAAGAACTAGGAGGAGCTTCTTAGTTTGCTAGAACATTCTGCTTCTCAGCCTGGTCCCTGGAGAGATGAATATGTTCACTTTTTGAACTTTCATTAGGACATACATCGACAGCTTAGTCACTTTCTGTCTGGATGTATACTGTGTGTAAACGAAAATTGAGTAGACAACAGAATGCCTGCTGTTACATTGGAAATTGTTGGAACCTCAGCCACATAAACCACCTCCTGGTATGAGTCAACCCCACGTGCTAAGGAGCAGGAAGGAGGGAGTCAGCTACAGAGGCCATATTCCACCCCAGTGCAGCAGAGAGGAGAGCTTCCAGGAACAGCTCAGAAATCATGGGCAGGCGCCACAAGCTCTGTGGAAATATGAACTGGAGTCAGGACAAGCTTTAACTGGACCTTACAAGGTGGGGCATCACAGCCAAGGACTGGGGACCCCATGGGCAAGAGTTACACTGCCTGTCCTCTTCCTGCTCAGTGCTGATCACCTGGGAGCAAAGGTGGCATGAATGGCCAGTACCAGATTCCAGCTTGACCCTGGGTCAAACAGATGGGTTTGGGCAGGTCCCTAGCACCTTGAAGCCCCAGCTTCCCTGTCTGAAAAACAGGAGATCACGTCTCCTTTCATGCAGGCAAAGAAGTACAGAAAGCATCTGCCCTGCAGAGGTTCCGCCAGCCACGGTAGCTCTATCTGCTGAGCTGAATTGCCTGTGACAGAAGACAGCTCCTTGGGCACGCAGAGAGGCTGAGGCTCCTTGAAACAACTTTGCGCTTTTCCTTGATCTCCAGCCAAAATGGCAAAGACATGACCTTTAAGTTGATAGTCAGATGAGAGTAGCTGTTCCCACAAGCGCTGCCCTGCTGTCCTCTCCAAGAAGCCAGAGGAGCAAAAGAGATGTAATAAACCAGGGGTGGTACGTGCGGGGTGTATAATGGAAACATGGATATAATTAAGAGGCGGTTCATTTGCAATAATTATGCACTGGTTGGTTAATTCTTTCAAGATGCTAAACAGCCCTTCCCTGGGGCTGCAGTAATTGACTCTGTCAAAGGCATCGTCTGCTGTCTGGGCTGCTTGGACAACCTGCTGACTCATTTTAACACAGACACACACGCTGGCGTTCTTTGCTCATTAACAGACAGATCTGAGCAGAAGTACAGGTGGAGACTCAGCCTGGGAGGAGTGGGGAGGAAGAGAGGGCTGGGGCAAGGCAGGGAGCCACTAGCCATCTGCAGGGAGCACCACAGAGAGAGAAGGGAGGTGAGAGAAGGTCAGGCTGCTGGATGCATATCTGCTTTCTTAGCTTCCCAGCGGGGTGGCCTTGAACTTCTCCCTTCAGCTCTTAGAGCCTCAGATCTTCATCTGTAAAATGGGGCCAAATGCTGTCCACGGATGCGTCGCCGCTGGGATTCCAGCTAGCTCATGGAGCACGCTTGGCAACGGAGGTGTTTTCTAAACACTGGCTGCTTCACTCACTGAGGGCGGGGCAGTGATCAAGGCCTGGGACGAAATCAGGGGAGTTTGCAACTGAAGCAGGAGAAAGGCCTCTGGCCTCTGAGCTGCCTGTGGAGCGGCTGAGCGCAGAGGTCACAGGACTGGACGAGCAGGTCCCTGACTTTGCTCCACTCCAGGACGGGCCCTACGGTGTGCAAAAGCCAGCGTTAATTCCCCGAGAGTCCCAGCCCGCAACGAACGCTGAATGCACCCAACGAACACTGAATGCACCCATGGATTGCTCTTCCTGGCGCCAGCTCAGACTTCTCCCAACCTGGCTCACCCTGTCCTGGGAGCCAGGCTAGGGAACAGAGCCTCCCTCAGATGACACCCACAGTGGCAGTGTCCCCCAAGACACCCCCTCCAGGCATCCAGATGACCCAGGCCTGGTGGTGAAGTTGCCTCAGGGCCCCATGTGGATGTCGGTTCCCTTCCTCCAGCTGCACCTCCCAACAGAGAAAGGCTAATGAAACCAGCGTGGGGGTAGAGGGTGGGGAGAGGTTCAGTGCAGTTCCCACAGGGGTGAAGGCAGGGCAGGAATTCACGTCCACGCAGATCAGTGAGCATGAAGTCCTTCCTGCCCGGTCTCTTCTCTCACCCCCCCCAGTCCAGCACCCCCAGAAGCAGCTTTCTGCAGCACAACTTACCGTCTCCCCCAGCTGCTCATACCCCTCTAGTCACTGTCCATGACCCTGCTCAGGTCACAAGGGCCTTGCCCTCTGTCACTGCCAGCCCCGAGTCACAGACACGGCTCCCTGTCCTTCCCCAGCCTCTTGTGACTCACAGCACAAGTCACTCTGCAGTATACTGTTCTCTTCCACGCCTCCCGCGTCTGCACCTGCTCTCCAGCTGGGATACCTCCACTCGTGCTTTAGGGCTTGGCCCACCCAGTGCCCCCCGTGAGACCTGCCTGCCCCTCCCCTGACAGTTCAGTTCTGCCCGTGCTGTCAGTCACAGTGTACGACGCTCCGTTCATTCTTTCTCTGCACCGTAGGGAGCCCACCAAGAGCAGGGCGCAGCAAGGAGCCCCAGCTCAGAGACCCACGAGAAGGCCCGGCCCTGGAGCCCAGCTAGCTGCTCAGGTCTGGCAGAGCAAGTGTGCAAGGCGGTCTCAGCTGATGAGGAAGCATGAGGGTCCTGGCGGGCGGGAAGAGGGTCTCAGCTCATCAGGGGAGAGCAAGCCCCCGCCAAGGTGCTGCTGATGAAGCCGGGACCCCAAAATGGGCAGTTTGGAAATTTAGGCACTGATGCCATTAGCTGTGTCTGAACAACACAGAGGTAAAGACGGCCAGGACAAGGGTGCTTTTACTTTGTTGCAAATCCCAGGTGGGGAGGAGAAAATGTATCACCAAGAGGATGCAGAGGGAAATTGGAGCCTTTGGCTTTCAGGGAAAAAAAAAGATAAAAGGAAAGGGGCAGAGACTAGAGGGACAGAGAACTTTTGGGGAGAGGAGAGACGAGAATGGCAGGTGGGTAAAGAGTAGCCCGAGTGACCAGGCTGGGCAAAAGCCCCCTGAAGAGTGAGCTGGTGGTGGCAAGGAGCCATGGTGGCCAGCAAAAGAGTGACCGGTGTGGAGAGTGTGGCACCGCAGCAAGGCAGCATAGTGAGCTGGTACCAGGAGATGGCCAGGGATATGGAAAGCTGATTTGTGCATCAGCATTTGAAGAAGTTTGAAGCACCTTGGAAAAGCAGAGCAGCACAGAACACTGGAGAGAGAGGAGGCAAAGAGAAGATGCTGGAGAAAAAATGGGCTTGGCAGAGTGCCTGCCTCAGGTGTGGAGGGGCAAAGAGCACCATCTTAGACATGTGTCTTTGGGACGTTTGGGGCTGAGAATGGTGACTGAGGTAAGATGACTGGTCACTCGTAGCTTTCAGGACTTTTTGTTTTCTCTGTTAATAAAATAAAATAAAATCCCTTGTTAAACTGCATTTGAGTGGTAACTGCTACGAGCGGATGATGTGGACCTGTGGTTTGTTGGTTGAAGGTTTTTGCCCCTTTTGACCCGATTTCACTGAGCTGTGCATGTGCTGTGGATGGACCAGCCAGAGAAAGAGAGGGAGGAGGGCAGAGGAGGATGGAAGTCGTGGGTGAGGCCTGTGACGAGGGAGAGAGGCTGAGTCCTGGAAGGGAGCGAGGTGGTAGTTGGAGCTCAGTCAGGAGAAGAAGGGAAGGCGGCAGTGGTGGAAAGACATCTTGGGCCAAGACCGGATCCTGTCCCGAAGGCAGCAGAAGCTGGGGGAGTGTCCAAAGCTCAGAAGAAAGATGCCCCAGGACATCCTCTGTAAAAAAACATGCAGGCTGCAGGGTGGAAACCATGGGGAGTGGAGGGGCTGGGGCCACGAGAGGAGGAGTCCGGAGGGAGCACCATGGACTGCAGCTCCCCAGCCAGCTTAGGACGGGCAGTGGCCCTGGGGGTGGAGGAGGCTGCATGGACACAGCAGAGCAGGGCTGTCCTGGACGCCGTGGGGCACGGACATGGGGGAAGAAGGGTGGGGACTAGGCAGGACACTCAGGTCTGGTCCAAGCTACCTGGGGATGACCATTGCTGTCTCCATTGCACAGACAGGGAAACCGAGACCCAATGCAGGCCGGTGCTGCTTGGAGGCATCCATCTGGGAGAGCCAGGGCGCAAAGCCAAGCTGTGGCCTGCGTCTTGTGGGCGTCACTGCCGGGCCACTCAGCCTGCTGACTTGTGACAACCCACACCCCCTGGACCCCAGGGCAGCTGGAGCAAGCAGGAGGCACAGCAGGGCAGTGGCCTCAAGGGGCAGCTGTGTGACTGTAGTGACCAGCAGGAGGCAGGTGTCACAGCCACTCATTCAAAGACCACTGGGCAGTAAGGAAAGGGGGGGGAGAGCTAGCAGAGAGGCCGCGCAGGAGAAACAGCCAGTAGGTAGAGACTCCAGGGTGGGCTCCCACCCAGGGCCACCTTCCACCAGGCCTGCCCTACCCCACTCCCAGGGGATATGTTGGGGCAGGGAGCCCTGCGGACATGCTGGCGGGGCCACTCCACTCCCCTCTGGCCAGGTTTTAATGAGCTGTACTGGGCTTCCAGCAGCAGCCCGGCTCTGGTGAGTCTGGAGCTCCAGGGAGCACTGCCCTCTCTCTCCTCCCTCCCCCCCAGAACCCCTCCTCCCCTCTCTACCTGCCTTCCGCCCCCACTCCCGCCTCCTCCCCACTCACCGCACCCTGAGACACAACACACTCTAGTCACAGCCTTTGTCAGTCTGTCACCCCCCAGGTGGGCGCCACGGGCACTGGGGCTTCCTCAGCCCTGCAGGCCCGCTCAGCATTTGCAGCAGGTGGGGGGCTTGCAGGGCCCCGATTTGCTGAGTGAAAGCAGAAATGCACAGGGGCTGTTTTCTGGCAAGAAGCTCGCACTGAATTGTCATGGTGACCTGTACCCCTAAATAGACCTGGGCCCCTGGCCTGGCAGACCTGGAGGCCTTCCAGCTGCAGCCTCTGGCGTCAGTGTGGCCACAAAGAGACCCTCTAGACAGTGAGGGCCGTCCCCCTAGAATCCTAGGAGATGGCGGGTCCATCCAAGATGGTGGGCTGGCACCTGGACAGGGGCAGGACCATCCAGGACCATCCTGAGAGCGGGCAACTGCAGGGGGGGGGGTCAATAAACATCTCCCGAACCCCGAGTCCTGATTAGAACAAATGGACAGTGTCCATGGACAGCGGCATAAACATTGGGGCATAATCAACCCCGCAGGACTGGAGGGGGGAGGGGGGAGGGCCGGGAGATCCTGGTTCTTGTTCTCCAGGACCAGGGCCAGGCCGCGGGGGTGAGAGCTGGAGCCATCCATCGCCACCCTGAGGATGGGCTGCTTGGCCCGCCTGGGCACGAGCTGGTGTTGCATAAACAACGTCACCAGTGTTTTTTAAACCGACTTGGGAGTGATGCACGGCCTGGGCGGGGTCTGAGAGGCCGAACCTTTCAAACCCAGTGATGAGTGTGGAGGGATCAGATAAACAGCAGCCGGTTTGCAAGAGCCCGAGAGGTTTCCCGAGGCCACCTGTATGGCCTAGTTCAGCCCCAACAACAACCAGGAGGCCACCTCGACTGATCACTCCTGCAATGGGCTCTTCAAAACAAGCACCTGCTCCTCACCCCATCTGTGCCCCATCCGTTCCCCCTGGGTAGCCTCCTGGGCCCAGCAAACAAATGAAGAAGCTGCACGTCGCAGTTTCCACTGTTTCAATTTACTCTTCCAGTCTAGATGCAGCAAAGGGAAAAGGCGTTAAAATTCAGTGTGAGTCCCGGGAGCCAGCTTGCGAACTCGGGGTTTCTCCGTGGGCGTCAGGCTCGTCACCCCACCATCACAGGCTCCTCGGTGGCTGCCCAGGTCCCTGGCCTTCCCCAATGGAGCCACCATGTGTTTTCGGGTACATTACACCCCAGAGTTGCGGCCTCCAGACCTCTTCTCTGAGGTCTGCCTTCTGGAGGGAGGGGGTGGGGGACGGGGAGGAGGAAAGAGGAGTAGGAGGCAGGAGAAGGGGAAGGGGTAAGCAAGAGAGGGGAGGAGGGGGAGGAGGGGAGGGGAAGGAAGCTAACAAAGCTGGGGTTTTAGCAGAGGCAGTCACGTGGCTATACGATCCATTTCATGTTCAGAGTAATGCCAGGTACACTCTCTTTCCTCCTATGGAAATGGAAACCGAGACTCAGAGAACTGAAGCCTTTAACTGGGGTGAGCCCTGGGGTCCCACCTAATACCTGGATCCATTCTCTTTGACTCCCCAAGCTGCCCCTTCTGACCCTTATCTCAGCACCCTGCGCCCCTCCCCTATCTCCATTGCCCCAGCTTCCTGGGATTAGCAGAGAACAGATAAGAATCTTCCATTAGGATTCTGACACTAACCAAGCAAGGACACAGCTGATGGCTGAATAAAGAAGTACAGTCCTGCAGATAAACCACCACCCCCCAACCCAGCCTTTGGTATTAATTCCACCATTTTATCAAAAAGTACATATTAGTAAAATTATTTTAAATAGCCAAAATGAGTCATCCAAAGTATTTTGAATACGCGCTCTTATCAACACTACAAAATGTGAAACACTACACGAACGAACGACATTGAAGTGTAAGTGGCATAAAATATGTACTTACACGAATCTGATACAAACTATTCAAAGGTAAAAACAATAAAGCATTACAAAAGCAACAAATTCAGCACTGAATAAAAATAAAAGGAATCCCGAGGAACTGGGAACAGTTTTAGTAAAACATCACTTGATTGTCTCAATGTCATCATTAAAATAAAAGGGTAGGTCAAGGATGTCCTGCTTGCGTCCCAAGCATTGCATTATAAAAACTTTTCTGGTAAAATATTTGTGTTTGAAAAATAAAAACAAGTAAATAAACAGGGTTATGGGGCCCTTCCCACTAGTGAGAGGATGGTAAGGAGAGAGGTATTTATCCACCCAAATATTTTCCTTTGACACCCTCACATTTAGATCACTTTGAGAAGTCTTGCCTTATTTCTTCAGAGACTCCAGTGTTTTAGTTATGAGAACCTAGACTTTGTTGCTGGAGGGAGAGTGTTACCTACTGAGGTCCAAGTGTTTTGATCCATCTCATGTGATTACAAAGTCATCTGCTTTGGCTGCTGTCACAGCTGTACCCATATCAATTTTAAAACAGTCAAGTTCATGTGTCACTGACAGAGAGCATTTTTATTAGTATTATCTTTGCAACACAAGCTTGGCTTTATCAAACATAAGTTCTTTCCTTTCCTTGGGGATAAGGGAGAGAGTGGAGCTGTTCTCTAAACGGCTAATCTTTTAGTCAATTAGAATTTTGATGCAGTATAAAATACGTTTGAAATAGCTCAAGACATAAGTGATTCAGTTTTCAGACTTTTTTAAATACAAAAATAACAGTATTACTTAAAAAAAAAAACAGTATTTTGGTACTTAAAAATAGCAGCGTATACCAGAAGACAAAAAATAAAATTTACTGCTATCATTAACCCAGTTGCTAGGAAACTTGTGAACAAGCCTAAGGTCTAGGTAGGTAAGAGGTATTTCTTCGTGCCTAATAGGAAAATCCAGAATTCACTTTAGCGCCACGGATAATAAAGAATGCCAACTGATGATACTCCATTGTAGTCAGGGGGTTGTATTTCTTTAGAACATGCTCTAATTGCATCCTCTGCTGAGTAAGTATGCAAATACTAAACATTAGAAATAATTAGACATGCTTGTTGTTCTTCTAAATATTCCCTTTATTTTCAAACAGCACAGTGATATTTTTGTTTCCCATGGTTAAATAGAGACTCTGTGGTTGGCTCCATGCCCACAGAAAAGGCTCCAGTTATGGAGAAACCAACCTCAATAGCAGGTCCTGGCCATATCAACCTGACCTGACCAGTAACCTATAACAAGTAAGAGGGATCAGCACTTGATGAAAAGGGAAAAACTGCATACCCTTCTAGAATACTGATCAGACTTTAACTTATTGCTGAGTGACCTCCTATTGGATTGAGTCCCCTGTCCCCAAAAAGCAGCTCAGGACTGAGGATATAAGAACAGGAAATCACTGAGAATTCAACCAAAGCAGGTTATGCTAAAGAGGAGGTAATCTTCGGAAGAAAAAATGGCAGGAGTGTAGCCTGAAAGTTCATGCCTCTTAACTTGAGGTCAGGCCACTGTACGGATAACAAAAACAGGTATTGAAAACCCACAATAGTTCTGTTTTGAACAACCAGGAAACAGAGTTCCGAGAATCCATAGCACTGAAAAGTGAGGTATAAGAAGACAGGTGCAGAGAGGGGAGGGACCCATCTTCTGTGTGCAAACCTAGTCTAATTTTCCTCCTTATGAACTGCAGGGAAAGATTCCAAACAGTGTAGATAAGGGTAAAGGTAAATATCCAGATTGAGATATATAAGCTGCCACTCACAAGAGCAGATTTTACAATTTTAGTTCAACCAAATTAATTACCTGCTTTAAAAAAAGTCAAGTATTTTTTGGATAATGTACTAATCTAAAGTCTCCACAATGTAATAGTCACACTACCCAAAATCCATCATCTTAAAAAGAAATAGAAAAATGTAACTTATTCACAAGAACTATTATAGTTGTTCAAAGATGTAAAGGAAAATATGCTCATGATGAATAAAGAGACAGGAAAACCCCACAGGAAACTAAAAAAAGTAAAATATAAATTTGAGCACTAAAAATGCAATATATGGAATTAAAATTTTTTATTAAACATGTTTGACAGCAGAATAGAAATGATTGAGAAAAGAGTTTTTTGTCTTGGAGATAGATCAACAATCTGAAGAACAAAGGAAAAAAATTTTAAAATATAAGCAAAACCTTCAAGACTTTCAGGACAACACTAAGAGATCAAGTAGCAGAGGGTCAAAAGTACTGGACCCAAGAGGATGGCTCTGGCAGCCATTCTGAAAAGTTAGTCATGGGTCTATAGAGAGAAAAGACCAAATCCAATAAATGCTAAGAAAAAGGAAACATTATATTAGTAATTAGTTCAATAAAGGATTACAAAAGGAAAGAGAAACCTCAAAATTGATCTAGAGTTCTGAAACTATGAATTAAAATGGAGAACTATTTCTTTCTACACTCAAAAATATAGCAAACTCAATAGACAAATGAGAAATCAAGAGAATGCATTTGCAACTATTTTTTCAGCTAATAATATATTACAGATACGTTACTGGAAAATAAAGGACCAGTCTCCATGCTATAGAAGAAACTCCTAAAAATAGAAGATGGGGTGAAAGACCAAAACTGTTAAAAATAAATAAATAAAAATGTAAAGAAAATGAGGGCACTCTATCACTCTCTATGAGTGGATATAAATTGGTTTCCAGCACACATCATTCCCTATACCTATGCAAGTGGAGATAATATCACTTTACATATTTCAAGGGCAAAAAAGGTAAGGGACATAGCAGTAGGGTGTGCGTGGTAGCAGTTTTTTTTGCTGGTTCGATTTTGTTTTGGCAAATGAAGCATAGGAAGAATAACCCAAAAATCTAATGAAAATTACTGCTAGAGGATATAGAGGAAAATGAAATGAAATGGATAGAGGTGGGAGGGAGATTTCTCTGAGGATCTTTTTATGTAGTTTTGCTTTTGAACTAAATCAAAAGAGATGGAAAGAAGCATCCTGTAAAATTGAACACAAGCAGAAACAAATTAACTGAACTGCAAATAAATAATGTAATCCACAGAAAACAACACATTCAAGTAACCTCTAGACACATATTCTCACTTGATACCCTCAGTGGGTGGGACAGAAGAACTGCAAGGAAATCCTGAACTGGATTTCATAGATTTGTCATGGGCCATTATCATGAAAGCATTCTAAGTAAGATAGAATTGAAAAGCAAATATGTTTGGTTTTTTTGAAATAATAATCCCACATTCCATCTATGGGATAATAAAGATATAGATGTGGAAATGGGGGATGAGGAAGAACTGGTGATATCACTATAATCACATAATGTTAATGTATACAAATTCTAACTCGAAAAATCTAGAAGTAATAAGACTCCAGGGTCATGAAAACTCACCCAGCACCCAGATTTTAGTTTCTAAACACTGCACACTCACTGAAAGAAGAAATGATTGACTCCATTTCAGGGCTTTGGAGAGTAAAGAGCTGACAATTGATGGAGGTGCATCACCTGTCAAAGAAGCAAATCTGTAGGTCACTCCCACTGACAAATCTTGTTAAGCTGGGAGAATCCATAAGATTGCATTGGTATAAAACATAAGAAGTCTAAAAGTGGGGGTAGCACCTCTTTACACAAGAATATCAATCAATAAATGTAGAAGACATGAACGACAAAGTCATAACTACCAATGTAGAGGGTTCAGACCACAGGCAGCCGGAGATGTTAAAACCAATGCGGATAAGCCCTTGGGGACAGAATAGTCACTCTGCTTCACTTGTTAATTAGCAAGGAAAGGCAGTCCCTTCACAGTGGAGGAATCTAACACATGCCACATTAAGCAAGAGATCGTGTGTGGCATTATCAACAAGGGATAAGACTGACACTGTGAGCCTGGGGTAGGCTGCAGTTCCGTGGAAAAGACGTTCCTGTGTGCTGCCCTTACTACAAAGATTTCACCTAGATCTAATCATAAGGAAGTAATCTGGTCACTCCAAGGTATTGTGCATTCTAGAAGACAACTGACTGGTTCTCCATTAAAAATGCTAATGTCATATGAGATAGATCAAAGGCTAGGGGAGGGGGGATCATGGGGGAACACTCTAGCTTAAAGGACCCTAGGAGACATGACCACTAAATGTAATGTGTGACCCCTGATTGGATCCTGGATCAAGGAAAGGGAAAAAACTACTATTTCAAAGAATACTAAATGGATAATTGGGAACATTTTAATATTAACTATATTAGACAAGGTTATGATAGCAATTATGATGGGTTTTTAGCATGACAATGTGGTTGGAAAATATTTTTGAGTTAGTAGACGCAAGCTGGAGGATCTGGAAGTGAAGATGGGCATGTCTGCAGTCCGCTTTCAAATAGTTTAGGGAAAAATGAGGAAAGTGACAAGAAAGTCAAATGCCAACAGTTACTGAAACTAAATGGTTACCCGGATGGTCATTACACTTTTTCCTTTTCTACAGATTTGAAATGTTTCCAAATAAAATTTGGGGGAAATGATGAATTGACCACAGAAACCCGATTCTCCATGTGAATAGGGGAGTAGTTGATGGAGGTGCAACACAAGTCAAAGAAGCAACCAAAGCCATTCGCACTGGCCAGTCTTGTTGGGCAGGGAGAATCCACAAGACCATATTGCTATGAAACACAAGAAGTCTAAAACATAAGCAACCACCTCTCTCTTTCATGGAGAGGGGTCAAGGCTGATAGTATAGCATCAGGTAAATTATTAACGTTTCTCCATGAAGAACCGGTTACTCAACAACACCCATGGAAAATACCCTGATGATGTATTTGAGAATTGGAAAAACAGGAAAGAAAACAATGTGTTGCCTATTGATGCTGGTGAATGAAACTAGCTTTCCCTACTCAGACAGAAAGTGAAAAACAGATGCTCCTGATGTTGCTTTCTGTGAAACCAATTGGCAGAACATTCGATGCCTTTGTCTGATTTCCTGTACTCACCAGGTTCTTGAAACATACACAGCAGGCCCCTAACTTGCCAGAGTGGACACATAAATGCCTTCTGTGTCTCTGTGACTCAAAGGTACAGAATAAAATAGCACTGGGGCAAAAAGATGTGCTAGTGTGTGCACAATATTCCAGCGAGAACTAGAAGAAAGAATGATTGTTGTTTTTCTAGGGAGGAAATCCGAGTTGTTAGGATATCCGGCTTACCTTTCATCCTTTTGTTCTGTTTGAATTTCTTCCATGTGAATGTATTTTCTAGTCCTTTTTTTTTAAATTAATGGTAAGGAATGAATAATGAGTGAATGGGTGGGTAGTTGGGTGGGTGGAAGATGTCTGTGTGTATACAGGTGGGTGAGCAGATGGATGGAAGGAAGGGTGGATGGGTAGGTGGATGAGTGGGTGGGCAGGTGGGTAGATAGATGAATATGTAAGTGGGTGGTGGATGAATGGATGACGGAGGATGGAGAGGGAGTGGGTCGGTGGGTGGATGGGTGCGTGATGGATGTGTAGATAATTGGATACACAGCAAAATGAGTTTGTGCACAATTCCCATTGCAGACATTCGCTCCAGCGTCCCCGCCTCCACACCCCAATTACAAAAAGTTGTGCAAACTAATCTCTGACTTGTGAACCTTGTGAACAGCTGGCGCTGTGCCTATTGGGGTCTCTAGCTATGAAACCCCACTTCTCTCATCTCTGCATCTCCCCTGATTCGAGGCCCCAACCCCCATGCTGTACAGCCCTGAAGCACTGTTTTCCAGTCCGCTGCAGCTGCATTCTAGGCAAGGGGGCTTATCTGTCAAATTCTTTTTTTTTTCCAAATTTTTTTAAAATTATTTTTATTCTTTAAATCACAACCTCAGTAAATGGTTATTGTGACACCTCCCCCCTCTCTGACGCCCCCTCCATGCACTCAGACCCCTCTCTCTTTGTTGTTTGTTAATCTGTGTTAAGCACACTAGCCCCCATCCCAGGGGCTTGTGCAGAAACAGCACAGCCCCCAGGGATGAAGGCAGGGCTCCTGTGGTACCCTCCCAGATCCTCTTTGCAGGGTGTGCACCCACCCCGCCACATGCTGTGGCGGGAGGGGGGGGTTGAAGGGGGGAGGGGTTCCTGCATAGATGCTATCCTGGGACAGCTGGGGGAGGGGAGGCTCAGAAACATTGACCCACTTGCCTGGGTTCACAGGAGGATGTGCCAGACCCAGCCTGGCGCAGGGGCAGCCTGAGCCACAGGCCCCACTCTCGCTCTTGCATCCTTATTCTGCTGCCTGGGCCTCCCCTTGCTCTGCCCTGTCCCTCTGCCACCGACCCCAAGGGTTTCCCAGCAAAATAGTGCCAGGAAGAGGCAGTGCGGAGGGAGGAACAGAGAGTGGAGTGCGGCATCCAGGCAGAAGCAAGCAGCAACTCTCAGCCTGGGAAGCGTGTCCCTTTGCCGCCCTGGAGCAGAGATGCAGTGAGGTGAACCTAGTCAAGCAAGCTGGCAGCTATTTCCATAGGAAGAGAAGGGTCTGGAGGCAACCAGGTGACTTTCATTACTTTTTTCCTTTTTCTGGATGCTTCTGTGCTGACTGGCAGTAAAGCGCCTGTGATTATCGGGCTCAAACTGCATCCAGAAAGCCATTTTCTCCACTATTGTCACAAGGAAATGAAATGCAGAAGCACACCCCCCCCAGCAGCTCTCCTGGGACGTGGGCGGTGGTAGCTGTGCCATGCGCAGGACGGAGCTGTGTGCCCTTCCAGTCACTGCTCCGGTACCCTGGCCAAGTTCCCTCATGCGTCCGCAATGGAAACCCTGCTTCAGCCTGCTCCTTGCCCTCCCTCGGACCTTCATGCCTCTTCTGGAGCCTTGATGGAGAGGAAAAGGAGGTGTGTAATTCTGAGAGACAACTTCTAGGGCTTGCCAGCCGTCACTGGCTTCCCCCTTGACCTTTGATTTAGGAAGGTAGAATTTCCTCTTATCCTACATCATTCCCTCAAACCGTTAGCAGTTCCCATGGCCTCCAGGAAAGGGCCCTGACTGCTACCTCGAGCATTTCAAGCAGCTGTGACTGGACATTAGAGGCACAGAACACTGATCAAGAGAACTGAGCTGCGGCTTTATACACCACTTGGGGACCCTTGCTGTGTGACCTGGGGCAGGTGTCTTTACGTCTCTGTTTCTGTATTAGTAAATTATCACTACATTTTAAAATTGGCCCCCAAAAGTTACAGGCTTCAAGCAATACACAAAGCAATACTCTTGCTCCTTGCTTGCCTAGCTCTCTCTGGCGCACTTGTTCTGTTGTAAGTCACCACTGTGGTATGGCATCTCTTATGGAGAGGCCCAGGTGATACAGATCCAAAAGTGACCTCTACCCCACAGTCCACAAGGCACTGAGTCAGGAAGCGGGTCCTTCCCCAAGTAATCCTTCATAGAAGACCCCAGCCTTGATGGCAGCTTCTAAAAATAGGTAGACAAAGACATAGCACTTGACCTCAAGGGCTCACGGTGGAAGAGACTAAGAGATAAAAACACAGGGAAAAGGAAGTGTCATTAAGTCCAAAATTGCATTATTAAGAGAAGGAATGCCTCATGCCCATGACTGTGCGTGTGTGTTTCTGCCTGCTGTTAGAATCAAACACCTGTGAGTATTGATATCTTCCATAAACTCACATTAATCAGCACTGCCATCAAGAAGCCTGGGTCAAGGCCTGTTCTGTTTCTGGAATGGAGCATTTCTCCTTCCCTCTGTGCACAAGCAGGGGGTTGGGTTTGTGTGAACTGTTTTCCATCAGTCCGCTTCCACTGGTGATGAGGAATTACCCTCTTTCCTGGAAAATGGCCCGCAAGTCTGCTCACATACAGTGATGAAAGAGCGCTTGCTGTGTGCTTAGAATGCCTGGGCAGGATGGGACAAGGCACTGTTGAGGGCTTCAGCCTCAGTGCATCTGAAAGACAAAGTCAGGTGGCTCAATGATGAGGCAGAGTGGAGAGTTCAGACAGTAGCGTGGAAAAGCAAGAGACAAACTCTTCCTGCCCCTAGTCTCTGTGGCAGTGTCCTTTATCTTCCTCCCTTTTTTCTAGTAAAGACATTCTTTTGGTGCAACTGAACACCTTTGCCGTCTGGGGAAACTCTGATGTGCTAAAAAGGGGAGCTCTGATGAAACTTGTTTCATATAAACCAAGGACCCACTCTCTGAGCCCAATACCTCTCCAAACTAATGACACTTCCTTTTCCCTGTAAAGCTCAGTTTTTATCATTTTTGTGTAACTCTGCTTACAACTCAATTTTATGTAATTCAAAGACAAATTGGGAGATATGGTCTCTGTGCCCAAAATGGTGAGAAGAAAAATAAACATTAGCAAGAATTTGAAAAAAAAAAAAAAAGGAAAGAAAGAAAAGAAAAGCAAGAGACAGTGTAGGATTCAGGCTCCAAAGCCTGACTGTTTCAGCTTGGAACAAACTCTGCCACTGCACAATATGGCAAACAGGGTAAGTCACATCACCTCTCTGGGACTATTAAAAAAGGTGTAAAGTGTAAATAATCACCGCACATGCCTCAAAGGGCATTTGATGGACTTTGAAAAGGTAATATATGTATGGTAGCTAACACTGTTCTTTACTAGCATTGTTAAGTTTAGAAAAGGGAGCATGGGTGGGAGGAAGCAGGGAAGGCTTCCTGGAAGAAGTAAAACTGAGATCAAAATACTTGAACTCATGAGAACGATCAATTCAGTAGCAGAAACTGCACAAACTGAATGGAAGAATGATCATCACGTGCATTGCTGATATTTATAGTTAAAGGAGATACAGAAAGGTGGAGCTTGAGTATTACTCTTGCAACACAGCCTTGGGACAAAGAAATCTGAAATTCAGCTTAGGGGGTAGTGCTTCTGCCTCTCAATAGATGAGAGAGGGAAGAGCTTCTACCATATCATGTGAGGGGTCACTGGGCACAGCTAAAGCAGTGGATGATGGGCAATCATGGGCTGGGGAGCTCAGCTACTAGTCCAGTAAAATCAGAGAAGTTGATGAACACTATCCTCAACTCAGCAGCTTCGATCTAGTGAATGTTGACCTTAAATAAATATTCATCCATGTGCACATGAAAAGCTGTACAGAGACAGTCCCTGCAGCCTGGATTGTAAGTAAAACCAATGCACCTGGAATACTAGACAGCACTATAAAAGGGGTTAGATGAGGAAAACAACATGGTGGCTATCAGAGAACTACCAGCAGTTGCCCTTCTGGGCTTATAGCCCAAAGAATGGAAAGCAGAAACTCAAAGAGATAGTTGTACAGCCATGTTCATAGTAGCATCATTCACAATAACTAAAAGATGGAAGCAACCCAGGTGCCCATTGACAAATGGACAAAATAAAGTACATAGATGCAATGGAAGGGAGGGTATTTTGCACATGCTACAAAAGGAATTACCCTAAAAACATCATGCTAAGTGAAATAAGTCAGATACAAAAGGACAAAGAGTATATGCTTCAATTTCTATGAGAAACCTAGAACAGACACAGAGATTCATAGAGACAAAAAGTAAATGAAGGAGATGACAGCTGGTGGGCACGGGTGAGGCCAATCTCTGTAGCAGGGAGTTAGAGCACAGACTTCCAAGCCACACTGTTTGGATTCAAGTTCCACTGAGTAAACTTCCTGGGCCTTTTCTTTCTTCCACTTGTGAAAAGCAAATAGTAGACCTGCTCCATGAGCTGCTAGGATGGTTAAATAAGCTAAACATGTCAGCATCTTAAAACAATAGCATGTCATTATTATTGTTTCTACTACTGTCATTAGTCAAAGTCCTGAATTGTTGGAAGATGTTTCAGGAGACTGGGATTGCTTGGAACAGGGACCAGTATCAGGTCTCCAAATGCCAGGCGATAGCACTGATGGCATCAGCGACAGCTATAGTTCAGAGCAGGTGCAAAGCACACCCACCAGCAAGTGCTCAAACACAATGGATGAGGTAGTGAATGGCGTGAGCGGCTTTCACTTCTAAGCATTCTATATGCCGCCCTTCACTGCACGTGTCCTTGGTGGGCAGGCACTTGAGGGTGTCAAGAGCCTCAGTGCTGAATGTGGCCAAATGCGATTTCACAAAGTATCCAGAGTGTCGACTGCTGTAAAACACAGATGCTCCGCAAGCACTGGACTGTCTCTTCTCATGGCAACAGTTGGCTGAGTCCCTTCTCAGTAACTATCCATAGCTCCCTACTGTATCTCAGCCAAAGCCTTACCCACTCACAGCATCTGGCTTCTTCCACCATCACCAATTTGCTGCCCCTGCAGTCACAACAAGGGCGGAGGAATAATTCAGTTTTGGGTTTATTCAAGAGTAACCCCCCACACACACACACACACATCTTGGTTGGACAGAAGGTGGGAAACTCACCTTTTAGGCAGCCATTTATAAAGTGTTGGAATCGTATGCTGAATGTTGTAGGAAAAGGCAGCTTTAAGAATTTTCCAGAACAAGAAAGGAAAAACACTTTTAACTCTGTACAGAAACAAATTGGCTCAGTAACATTGATTTTTTTTCTCTTCTTTTTTCTTTTTTTCAGAAAGTCCACAACTAGTAAAAGTTAAGTAAATGTGAAAGCTGGATGCAGAGAAAATTACTGTTGAAGGGTATTATCGGATTCCTACAATCACAGTGAACTACCTTGGGGATTATGATAGAGAAATGCTTTGTAAACCTAATAAGGAGGGGGAAATATTGTGAACCAGAAGCCACACTATATTTCATTGTAATTCTCCTAAGTATGATGAACTGCTGAGGAATAATTAGGTATAATAATCATATTATTTATGTTGAGCTCCTATGTCAAGGCCCACGGCAGTGGTTATGAATCTTAGGTTATTTTTAAACATACATTTTTTTCATGCAGTGTGATTATTGTCTTGAGGGCTTCACTACCTGAAATATAGGTACAACCATTATGTGCCAGGAGATTTTAAGAAGCACATAAAGGAACATGTTGCTTGATTTCAATAGCATTAGGGAGTCCCGTTACATTTACATTTGGGCTATTTTTTGTTGGTGCTAAGTGATGTTGGTTTTTTTTATGTACTGTAGTGATCTAGAGTTTCTTTTTAAAGTAAATCCATCTGATCAATAAATTGGTTTCAAGAAAACTTGAAGTCAGTGATGGTACCGGGATTGTGCAATGGCAGTCACGTGGTAAATGAATGCAACAAATAATAAAGACAGAATGCAGAAAACTCAAGTTCGCATAATTCTTAAAGAGGGATTTTGATGGGCTCTCAGAGATACTTCTTGGGCACCACTTCCCTCTATTTGTATTCTTTTTCAATAATTTATTATCTCCAGTAACTTAAAAGGGCAGATTCTAATAGATATTCGGGGTCATTGAGTGAACAATCAATCACAGAGGAAATTTACCCTAAGACCCACCATATGATTCCCATTAATTCAACTCATAGGAACAGTAACAACTACACTTACAGTCCATTGGAGATTTATTATATTTCAGGCACTTAGACAAATGTTTATATATAGCTATACATGCATATATATAAAATCTCATTAAGTCCCTGCAACAACTTTATGTAATATCCTTCCCTTTTTGTACAACAGTAAGACAGAGAGAGGTTCTTTCTGAGACTAGGTAGGCCTCACTACGTTGTTCCGATCCTGCAAACTCAAGTGATCCCCAGCCTCAGTCTCCCAGGTAGCTGGGATTACAGGCGACAGCCACCACACCCGGCTGCTTTTTCGAGACCAGGTCTCGCTATGTTGCCTGGGGTAGTCTCGAACCTGCAAACTCAAACGATCCCTGGCCTCTTGCCTCCCAGCGCATGGATTACAGGCACATGCCACCATACCTGGCAGACAGAGAGAGGTTAAGCTACTTGCCTGAGTGCATCTAGTTTGGTTCAACTCTAAGAACAACTTGTGGTTTTTTCAACAAGAGACGAATAGTGAACATATGGAGGGTAAGTGAGCAGGTCAGCTTTCCCCACCACCAGCTTCTACAATCAGCACCTGTATGGCATCCTCCTGGTGATTGTACACACCCGGCCCAGTGCATGGGCACATGTGTGAGTGCACTCACCTGTGCTTGGGAGGTGAGGATAAAAGGGTGGTGTCACCCCTGCCCCTGGTGAGAGAGTACAGGGGGAGGAGAGAGGTGAGCGCAGCAAAGCGAGATGGTGAAGACTCTTACGGGGGCTGAGGGGTTCGCCTGCCTTGGCCCAGCAACCCCCAGTCTCTCCCCCCAGCCCCAGTCCTGGCCCTGCCCTGCCTGGTGTGTCTGTGTAACTGTTAGAACCAGTAAAGAAACTGCCTGGACTGGGATGCCTGCACTGTAACTGGCATCACAGGATGGGTCCATTACAATGGGTCCCCAGCCTCTGGCGTGTAAGTAACATCAGTGTAGCTTGTTCCACTGACTGAAGCTTTGCACAGAGGGGCCTCTCTCCCCAAATAACATGAACCAATGTCTGCAGCCCAAATGCTGGACCCAGGTGTGAGCAACATGGCTCATCCGTGTGAGAACAAGTCTAGGCTGGAAACAATACATGGCACTTTATTTACAATGATGTAGTACATGCATGTGTTAACAATGTAGAGAGTGTATGTGTTAATGTAGAGAATGCATGTGTTAATAATGTACTGAACGCATGTGCTAATAAATGCCGTGTGTGTGTGTGTGTTGGGCCAGGGGCAAAAGGGTCGTCTCCCTTTTTGCCAATGATTTGAAAGTTGTTGAAATCTTGGCCTAAATTTTGCAAGAAGTTGCAGCACTGCATTTTCCAGAGCATGAAGAGAAAACACTTTATAACTCTGGACATAAACAGACTGGTTCCGTAACACTGATTTTTCAGAAGATCTACAACCTGCAAATGTTGAGTATATGTGAAGACTGGATGCAGAGAAAATGACTGCTGAAAAGTATAGCATTTCCAGAGGAATCCTATAAAGATACAGGTAAAATCTGGGGAACTGAAATCATCACTGTGGGCACCATAAATGGAGGAGGTATGCACTGAATGAGGAAACACTCTTGTTCATTCTAAACATCACCCCAGCACACTGGAGATGGTTTCAGCAAGCCTCTTATCTCGAAATAAGATAAGCCCCCTAACCCCCTAACCACCTGTGATTAACCCATTGTTTTCTGCTAGATAATGAATCCCCCAACCCCACCTGCAACATACCATGGGATTTGGTTTAGCCTTCCTTTTTGCTTAGTTGTTACCACATCGCGACCATCCTTTACCAAGTTATTTAAAGGGGCTTGGAAACTAATCAATGACTCAGTGCATGCTTACAGAGCCCTGGTCTATGATTCTGTCTTAGACTGTCTTAATTTCTCCCACCTGTTTTTCTTCTTCCTATCCACACCTCCAATAATCACTCTTGGGAGAGACATACTATCAATATAATTATTATTATAAAGTTTTCTGTTGTTAGGTCGGTGAGCAGACAAGGACCCGGCCCAGTCTATGGAGCGACCCCTGACCTCACCTGGGCACGCTGGGATCCTGAGCCAGCCTGGGCCACAGGTAGACGCTGCAGACAGGCCTGTCATTGTCTTTGTGGAGCGAAGCAGTCAGAGCCTTTTCAGGGTTTGTGTTGTCAGCTGATCGTAGGTTCTCCTTTGGGTCTTCAGAGTAGTTAGGAGGTTGGCATGGAATTGGCAGGGAGCCCACAGGGTGCATGGCCACCCCGAGTCTGCTGATCCCTGCTCAGTCATGGGCCCCCAGCAGGTGTCCATGGTGTGGGAGCTGGGGCCAAGTTCAGAAGGGCCTGGACCTCAGGGGACGCTCCACTGCTGCTCTTGAAATTCTTTCTTTCTTTTTTTTTTTTGAGACTAGGTCTCACTATTTTTGCCTATGGAACCACAGGCTCACATTGCCCAGGGTACCACAGACTCAAGCAATCCCCAGCCTCAGCTTCACAGGTAGCTGGGATTACAGGTGAGTGTCACTATGCAGAGCTATTTTGGGGGGGGACTAGGTCTCACTATGTGCCCCTGACAGGACTCAAACCACGATCCCTGGCCCCAGCCATGGCTTCCTAGGCTGCCACCTACAGACATGCACCACCATGCCCCGCAACCGCTCTGGGTTCTGCAGATGATAACTGCAGATGATAGCTGGTCCCAGGACCACTGCCTTAAGGGGTAAAGGCCCTGCAAGGCCAGACCTGGCTCTGGGCCCCCAGGGGTAAGTAGGGGTGTGGGCTGCAGAGCAAGCTGCAGCCTGCAAGAAGCGCCTGGCAACCACCTGGGTTCATTTTCTGCCTCTGTCTCTGCGTAGCTGAGGCCTGGGGCCAGTCCCTGGGGGCCTCCCTTCAGCGCCCTCATTTGAATGAGGAGATGGTGAGGGGATTCCGGGCAAGGCAACTGCTGGCCCTCTGGGAGGTGGAACCCAGGTGGCACCAGGCCCAGTTTGCGGGGCACAGTCATTGATAACATTCATCGCCTCCCCAGCGTGACCTGACACCACGCACTTCACAGATGCAATTTCACACTCTCCTTTTTTCCAAAGCTGAGCTGAAAGTCCAATTATCCTCATTGCCCATGAAGCTTGTGAAGCAGCAGGTTAAACGACCCACCCACATCCTCAGAGGCGGGACCTCGCCCGGTGCCACCCTCTCGGGGCCTTCCCGTGTTTCCAAGGTTCCCAGGAGCTGCGTGGGCTGGTGGGCATCGAGTCCCCAAGGGGAAGACCCCAAGTGCAGAAACCAGAGGTGACAGGTGGGCACGGGCGGTGCCCTGGCTGCGGGCAGATGTGACACGGACAGCTCAGCTGCCCAACTCCCTCAGTGGAACGTGGGGTTATCAGGGTCCTCCAGCCCTTTCGCGGCGACCTCTGCTGAGGGAGGTGCTCTGAGATCTGCTTTCCAACATGATACAATGAATGTTAACAAGCACCAGGCAGGTGCCTGGTGCAGCACTGGGCATGGTGGGAAAGGCTCGGGAGGGACTGGGGAAGGGAGAAATGGAGATTGTTTTGCCCTGCTTCCAGGACTCATCATCTCACCAAAATTCTGCTACCTCCAGTCATTCATTCAATGTATTCAACAAACATTTATTGAACAATTCATCGGAAATGCTAGTGGCTAGTGTCCATTAACCATTCAATAGCGTCCTTTTTTTTTTTTTTTTTTTTTTGGAGATTAGGTCTTACTGTGTTGCCCAGGGTAGTCCTGATCCCACGGACTCAAGCGATCCCCAGCCTCAGCCTCCCAGGTAGCTGGGATTACAGGTGCCCACCATTGTACCCAGCTGCTTTTTCGAGAACAGGTCTTGCTTGCTACGTTGCCCCGGGATAGTCTCGAACCCGCAAACTCAAGCGATCCCAGGCCTCTTGCCTTCCAGCACTTGGATTACAGGCACATGCCACCACGCCCAGCTTTCAATAGTGTCTATTAACCATTCACTATAACCACCCCTAATTAGAAAAATCACCAATGAAAACCTTGCTGAGAAGCCATCTTTCCCTCACAGACTGAAATCCAAAGATCTGAAAATCTACTTCTGATAAGTTGCAGGGGGAAACCAGCTCTCTCCTCTCCAGTCAGTGATGATGCAAAATGCTATAATCTATTGTAGGTGGTCATGAAAAATCCTATAATCCTGTAAAGGGCCCTGGCAATGTTTTCACAATTACATATGCATAGAATATCTTCAAAATTGTGTGCTCTTTAACCCAGCAATTGAACTTCTAGAAATAGATCCCAAAGGTAGAGTGGCCAAAATACAAAAGCATCCATGCACTACGCACTACATCATTGTTTGCAGAAGTAAAACTGGAAACAATTCATCCAAAGGAGACTGATACATAAAGTAGGTCACTTGCACACAACAGAATGCTTTACAGCTATAAGAAGGGTGGGGGCTCTCCTACAGCAGTGGACCTGTCTCTACAATGGACAGTTAAGTGACAGAAGCAGAGATGAGCCCCTGTAGAACCCTGTTAAGCTGAGAAGATGGTGCAAGCACATTGCATCTGGCTATATATTTACGTAGTTGAGCCTAAGATAGCAAGTCTTCAAATAGCAGCATTTCTTTTGAGTCGTTTGGTTATTAATATTGACGAGTAAAAGAAAGCCCAGATTTTGAATGAAATGTTTCCTGAGGTTCAGGTTCTACCTCCAAGAATGTTGCTATGATGTTGAATGAGGATTTCATGTGTTTGATTCGATTTTTACAAGATGGGAAGACAAGCCATGAATGTATTAAAGATTATACAGGAAGGATGAAAGAAGGTGTAGCTGGGCATGGTGGTGTGCGCCCATAATCTAAGTGCTGGGAGGCAAGAGATCTGGGAAAACTTGAGTTTGAGGGATCAGGACTACCCTGGGCAACATAGTGAGACCTGGTCTCGAAAAAGTAGCCAGGCATGGTGGCGGGTGCCTGTAATCCCAACTACATGGGAGGTTGAGGCTGGGGATTGTTTGAGTCCATGGGATTGGGACTACCCGGAGCAACATAGTGAGACCTAGTCTCAAAAAAAAAAAAGGTGGAGGTAAAGGGAATAAATTCTGGACTTAGTTTTGGATACCCTGCATTTCCAGTGGCTGCTGTTGTGACAAATTGCCATGAGTTTGGAAGAGCAAAATGATATAAATTTATTCTCTTAATAAATTCTAGAAGTTGGTGGTCCAAAACCTGCCTCACTGGACTGACATCCAGGTGTTGGTAAGACTGTGCTTCTTCTAGAAGCTCTGTCAGAGAGGCTTTCCTGGACTCTGCCAGCTGCCAGAGGTTGCCTGCATTCCTTGACTTCAGGCCCCTCCCTGCATCTTCCAAGTTAGCATGGGACCTCTCCGCTTTGGCTTCTGCTTCTGTTGTCATGTTTTCTCTCCTGAAATTGGGCGCAAAAGGGGCAGAAACTGCCAACCAACAAGCCACAGGGGAAAAAAATCCTCTTAAAAAGTGGCTTCTGCCTCCCAGGTTCCCTCAACCGCTCATAGCAGTTGCCAGACAAGTGCAGTTCAACAACAGGGTTTTATTTACAAGGAAATTAACTGGAAAACAAAAAGTCCTTAAAGCCACAAGTGGCAGTTATCTTACCCTAATCATCATTTAATCTGAAAGTCCCAAACACATGTTCAAGATGGTGCCCCTTGGCCCCTCCAAACCTCAGAGGTAGGCACTCTGCAAAGTCTAGTCTTTCTCTAGCATCTTCTCTTCGCTTCTTCAGTGTTCTGCACTGCTCCCCTTCTCCAAAGCTCTTTAAATGTCTTCCACAATTACTGATGCACAAATCAGCTTTCCAAATCCTTGGCCATTTCCAGGTACCAGCTCACCATGCCACCTTGCTGCGGTGCCACACTCTCCCCACTGGCCACTCTTCCACTGGTCACCATGGCTCCTTGCCACCTCCAGCTCACTTTCAGAGGTTGACCCTCATCCGGCCACATGGGCTTATTCTCTCAGTCTGCCATTCTCATCTCCTTTTTTCCCCCCTATCCTTATTCCTTCCTTTTACTGCCTTGTGGTGTTTCTTGCTTCTTCTCTCACATCTTTCTCTCAGACCCCACCCACTTGGGTATTTTGGTGCCAATATTTTTTTAATTTATTGATTTTTATTCTTTAAATCACAACCTTCAACTGTGTCACTCACAACCCCATAGCATCCCCACTTCAAAGTCTTTAATCCCACCTGCAAAGTTCCTTCTGTCTAGGAAAATAGCGGGTCCCAGGGAACTGGGGTGGAGGCATGGGGGCCAGTCTCCCCTGGAAACAATACAAATATCTTATAAATTTATAAACAAAGGTCCAGGCCGCTATAACCTCATACCAAGAAAAGGTGCTGCCCAGCTCAAATGCAGCATGTTGACTCAAGTTACTCTAAGCGTAAAGGACTACAAGGAGCCATGCACCATTCTCGATAACTGCACCACCAACAGTAATGTTGATGTTGCTGTTCTGAGACTATTGTGTGTGTGAGAGATGGAAAAAAGAGGAAGAGTTAAGTTTTTGTTGATGAAAATAAGGTTTTTGACACCAAGGAAAGAAGACAATAAAATTAAGCGAAAGTATTTTATATTTGAAGTGGGAAATACGATCATTTTATACTTTTTTAAAGTGAATGTTTTCAAGCTCAGTCCTCTGAGAAGACCTAGAAGCCAGAAACCCCCAGTGCCTAGATTACAGTCTCTAATTGGTGATTCTCTTGAGCTGATTATTAGGGTGACTCACAAGACAATGGGGTGGGGGGAACCCCAGTTGCTTACAACTCAAGGGTTTTTGCATCAAGAGAAGCTCCAAGCCGGGTTGGTGGGTAGGAGAGGGGTGAGATGTAGGTCATTTTCCTGTCACAGATGAAGGGGGATGCAGATTTCTAATAAGATCACTTATTCCTCAACACACTTAACAAAGCTTAAGGGTTCAGAGGATTTTCCCTGCACTGCAGCTATTCTGAAGGCAGAAAATAAATCTGTCAAGTCACATCTCCAGGTATGTTACTTAGTACTTAGTATGCTCTGGATATATGACTTAGTTCTTAATACTTAAAGCATTGGCTTTCAAAAGTGTGAGATTGGAAACTAAATTAGCCACCATGAAGGACTCCATCATAATCATCTTTTTGAAAGAAATTTTGAAAAATACCTTATTCATTGTTGCATTTTCATGAGTTCTGTCTTCTCCCAAAGTCCATCTAGATTTTGGTTTTGTATGCATAGACAGGTCTGTCATGTTCAATGTTAAACACTCAGTGTCTGGTCCATAGTGGATGGGATGGGTGGATGGGAGGATGGAGGATGGAGGATGGATGGATGGATGGATGGATGGATGGATGGATGGATGGATGATGGATGGATG